>JAXCGZ010019422.1:0-22500 GCA_037179515.1 Halocaridina rubra | reverse complement strand
TGTGTATGCATGTATATGTGTATGTATGTGTATATGTGTATATATGTATATATATATTTAATTATTATTAAGAATCTTTTGTTAATACAATTTATTTAAGTATGGAGTTTAATTCCTGTTGCGGCCTGTTTGTGGGGATTACCGGCTAACCCAGGAAGGTTTTTAAGATAGGTATCTCTTAATCCCTTGTAGATTTACCCTGGGCGGGGTTTTTGTTTCCTTTTCAATTGATTTTTTATTTCTTACTCTGCCTTTTCTTCAACACCTTCATATGCTACTCGTAATCAGTCTCGTATCACTTTTTCTCTACTCTCAACTCCGATTTACAGATTGTCTCTGA
Organism: Halocaridina rubra; assembly: GCA_037179515.1. NCBI lineage: Eukaryota > Metazoa > Arthropoda > Malacostraca > Decapoda > Atyidae > Halocaridina > Halocaridina rubra. The sequence goes on along the minus strand of JAXCGZ010019422.1, from coordinate 22,160 downwards.
GTGGGTCACGGATAATATTGTTTAATTTAAAGCCTCCAAGGCACAGTTTCTGGGTATTTCTTTATCTTTTTCTCTTTCTGATAGCCCTATTGTCTTCGAAACTAATGAAATTTACTCTTTTAATTCTATCGATATATATAATGAATTCATATGGCCTCTAACTTGTCTTGGAGGAATCATATAATCCAAATTTCTAAATCTAATAAATTTGTATCCCAGAAATTGGAAGTTCTGTTTCGTTTTCGTCATTACTATTCCTCTTTACAGTTACTTAATATTTATAAAGGTCCTATCTGTTCCTTCTTAGAATACTGCCCACATATCTGGGGTGCTTTTTCTTATCCTTTCCTTTTATAGGGTTGAATCTAAGGCAGTCAGACTCATTAATGATCCTTTTCCTACCCTCAGTTTAGATTCTATCTCTCTTCGCTGTAAGGTTTCATCCCTTTCTCTTTTCTATCGCTGCTACTTCCATCGCTGCTCTGAATAATTGGCGAGTTGCATCCCCCTCCCAATGCCGAGGCCACGTAACACTCGCCAAGAGGCCTCATCTCATAGGTACTGTGTGGAGATTTGTAGCTCGCAGATTGGTCTGTGCAGCGAATTCTTCTTCCCATCTACATCCAGATACTGTAATTTTCTTCCTCCTTCTGTCTTTCCAAATTCTTATGACCTATCTGCCTTCAAAAAGCAGATCTATCATCATCTCAGGGCCTAATCTTTCATATCTCTAGGTCCTCAGTACTCTGACTATTTTTTCAGTTTCTCTTTTTCCTTTTTTGTATCATATCCTCACCTCTGCCTTGTACGTAACCTATATCTTTTCCTTTGTTTTAATATTTTCTCGTACGTGGGCCTTTATTAATGAGGGCATATTTTTTGCCTGTTCCGGTGTCAAACTTATAAAACAAAATTTTACTTAATTTTTTCTTCTTTTTCCCATATAAAAATAGCTTTTATCAGAGGTTAAGTACAGTTTGCTTTCCTTACCTAAGTGCATGTTGTTATTTAATTGAAAGCATAAGGAAGTGCTAATAACAAAACATGCCATTCAAAGGAAAGAGAAATAAACCTTTATTTTATTGAAAAAATGATCTGCAGTGTAAGTACTTGCAATTCTAAAAGCAATAGTAAAAACCTAAATATAAAAGTTTTCATTCTCAGCGAGGGTAAGAGGACCGGAAATATCCAACATACCCAAGACAGACTGTTTCCTTCTGGCTGAGATTTTTTCCTCTCTCCTCCCTCTTTATATTTTTTGCTATGCCTTTTTGGAGAGGAAAGGAGCGGAAGTTGCTGCTAGTCACGCTGCCTCCAACTTCTGATGAGCTGCTCCTAAATAGATATAAGGGCTCTGTGCATTAGAGTCTTTTTATTTACTTTTTCTCTTCCTATTTTGTCTTAGGAAAAGATCTCAAATGGCTATCCATGTCATGTTTTATTTAATGCTTTAAGAAAACTTCAAGTTTTTTTCAACCACTGGAGAAAGAGTTCCTCACATATATTCCATTATCACTTAAGATACATACAGAAGAAGCTAATTTCCATACTATCGGAATGTAAGTATGTAAACACTAGATACACAGCTTTTTATCTGTCGCTGTAGCATGATTCGTATGATGCATGTAAGAGTCACCAGCATATCAATTTCGGTTCCCTTGAGACGAATGAAGAGAGCAAACTGTTTCAGTCAGTAATTACAGCAAAAACTACTCCATTCACTTAGATTGCAGAGATTGGTGATCATAGGCCATAAGTAGAGAACATCATCTTTTCAACTACACAGATATGCAATGCACTGATGGAGTTAGATGCCCATAAAGCTACAGGTTCCGATGATATGACTCCTTGTATACTTAAGAAATGCACTAAACCAGATCGGTGTTACTATGCATCATATTTGAAAAGTCGCTGGAATCTGGTGAGATTCCAAGATGTTGGAAACAAGCGAACGTGATACCTATCTTCAAAATGGGAAAGAAGAATACAGCTCTAAGCTATAGGCTTTCGTCCTTGACAAGCAAATTTTGTAAAGTTATGGAGAAACTTCTAGGAAAACACACCTCTCTTTTCTTGGAATTTTTCAACTTTTTGTTAGTAAGACTACATGGCTTCGGAGAATGCTGATTGACAGCAACAAACTTATTAGAATTTTATGATGAGGTAAGCCTAAGCCGGATCTTACAAGAAAGAGAGGGTTAGGCAGATTGCATTTATATTCCTAGATTTTCAGAAAGGAGTTGATTCAGTACCACATGGGAGACTTATTAAGAAGCTGCAAATACTGTAGTTTATAGATGGCAATGTCCTTGAATGGATGAAAACTTACTTTGAAAGAAGGGAACAGAGGGTTAGAGTAATACTCTGTGTCTGAATGGAGAAGGGTTAGTAGTGGAGTTCCACAGGGTTCAGTTTTAGGGCCATTTTTGTTCCTCGTATGTGTAAGTGACCAACCAGAGTCAAAATTCATCTTGAATATGCTTGCAGATGATGCAAAGACTGTGAAGAAAGTAAGAGACGAGAATGACGGTAGAGAACTTCAGGAAGACCTGATTAGTCTGCATGAGTGATCAGAAAAGTGGCTGATGAAGCTCAATACTTGAAAATTTAAGGTAATGAGAATGGGTGCAAGTGAGAGAAGACCCAAACTTGGATACTCAATAGCAGGTGCAGAACTTCAAGAGATGGAGAATGAGAGATCTAAGAGTAACCACATTGGGCATTTATCTATGGAAATGCATAAAAATGGCATAAAGAGGGCAATATATGCTTTTAGTGAATGTAAGGGTAGCCTTAAGACAATGGATAAGAAAATGTTCAGAAATATTCATTTAATTGTGAAGCCAAATCTTGAATATGCAGCCCACATTTGGAATCCACACCTGAAAAAGCACATTCCTAAACTGGCAAAAAGGTCAAAGAAATGCCACGAAACTGGTGCCAGAAAAGCACAATCTCAGTTATTATGAGAAGCTGAGGGAATTAGATTTACCCTCTCTCGAGGCTAGCTGAGTGAGGGGGAATATGGTGACGTTTTTAAATCCCTTGATGGTTTTGATATTTTGATATAGCTGGCTCTAGAACTAGTGGTCATAGTTTGAAGCTTCATAAGAAAAATTCTTTGCAGGATGTAAGGAAATACTAAGTGTAAGAATAGCTGATGATTGGAAGTCGGTAAGCAAAGAGATAGTAAAATGTTAACTGAGTTTGTAGTTTTAAAGACAAATATGAATGTATCACTGAATATAAATATGGAACCGACCAGGAGACTGAGAGTTACTAGGATGGGTTTTTTCCGTAACCACAATTATGCAATTGTTACTTGATTGCTTACACACACACACACACACACACACACACACCTTACAGCCACAGAGGTATGCAAAGCGCTGATGGATTTAGATGTTCATAAAGCTACAGGTCCCGATGACATATCCCCTCATGTGCTTAAAAAATGCGCAAACACAATATCAGTGGCACTAAGTATCATATTTAAGGAGTCACTGGAGTCGGGGGAGATTCCAAGATGCTGGAAACAAGCAAATGTGATACCTATCTTCAAAAAGGGAAGGAGGGATACGGCTCTGAACTATAGACCAGTTTCCTTGACCAGCATAGTTTGCAAAGTTATGGAGAAACTACTAAGGAAACCTATCTCTCATCACTTGGAATCCTTCAACTTTTTGTCAGTGAGGCAACATGGCTTCAGAGAAGGTAGATCAACAGTAACAAACTTATTAGAATTTTATGATGAGGTAAGCCAAATCTTACAGGAAAGAGAGGGCTGGGCAGATTGCATATTCCTAGACTTCCAGAAAGCGTTTGACACTGTTCCACATGGGAGACTTATTAGGAAGCTGCAATCAATGGCTAGAATAGGTGGAAATGTTTTGGAATGGATAAAAACTTACTTAGAAGGAAGGGAACAGAGGGTTAGAGTAAGACACTCAGTGTCTGAATGGAGAAGAGTTAGTAGTGGAGTTTCACAGGGTTCAGTTTTAGGGCCACTTTTGTTCCTTGTATATGTAAATGACCTACCAGAGTCTGTAAATTCATTCATGAATATGTTTGCAGATGATGCAAAGATTGTGAAGAAAGTAAAAAACGAGAACAATGGTAGAGAACTTCAAGAGGATCTAAATAATCTGCATGAGTGGTCAGAAAAGTGGCTAATGAAATTCAATACTTCAAAATGTAGGGAAATGAGAATGGGTACAAGTGCAAGAAGGCCCAAGCTTGACTACTCGGTGAATGAGTACAACTTCAAGAGACAGAAAATGAGAGAGATCTAGGAGTAAACATACTGGCAGATTTGTCTCCAGAAATACACATAAATGGCATAGTAAGGGCAGCATATGCATTCTTATCAAATGTAAGGGTAGCCTTCAGGCACATGGACAAGGAAATGTTCAGAAATATTTATGTAACCTATGTGAGGCCAAAACTGGAATATGCAGCCCCCTTTTGGAATCCGCACTTGAAAAAGCACATAGCTAAGCTTGAAAAAGTTCAAAGACATGCCACGAAACTGGTGCCAGAAATACGCAATCTCAGTTATGATGAGAGGCTGAGGGAATTAGACTTACCATCACTCGAAGCTAGAAGAGTGAGGGGGGATATGGTGACAGTCTTTAAATTCCTTCATGGTTATGATAGAGTGGATAGGGATCGATATTTTGATATGGCTGGCTCTAGAACTAGAGGTCATAGTTTGAAGCTTGATAAGAAAACTTCTTTGCAGGATGTAAGGAAATACTTTTTCAGTGTAAGAGTAGTTGATAATTGGAATTGGCTAAGCGAGGAGGTAGTTAATGCTATCTTAATCCATAGTTTTAAGGACAGGTATGATAAGTATCACTAAGTATAAAATGGAGCCGATGAGGAGACGGGAAGATACGAGCTTTGGGCTCTTTCCCGTAAACACAATTAGGTAATCACAATTAGGTAATCACACACACACACACACACACACACACACACACACACACACACACACACACACACACACACACACACACACACCTAGATTGCGTACAAGGGAATTTCCTACACCAACATGTAATGGAACCAACAAGGGCCAGGGGTGGGGATGAGCCATCACTACTTGATCTAGTGTTCACAGATAATGTGTTGGATATTGAAAAAATTGAGTATGAACCACCAATTGGAAAGAGTGACCACTGTGTGTTGTTGATGGAGTATATCATTGAAGATATTCTTCCTGAGAGTAGAGGCACTGAGGACATGAGGAGGAACTATCCGAAAGGAGATTACATCAAAATGAATGAGCTCTTTGCAGTTATTGACTGGAGAACCTTATTTTACAACAAATCTGTACAAGAAATGTATGACATCTTTTGTGAGAAATATGGGAAGATAGTAGATTGCTGCATACCTGTCACCAAAGTAGGTGTAATTCATGCCAGAGAGAAATGGTTCGATAATGGGTGTAAAAGAGCTAAGGAGTGGAGAGACAAATGCTGGAAAAGGTATAGGAGGAGAAAAAACATAAATGCCTGGCAAACCTACAAAAGAGCAAGAAATGACTACCTAAGTAAAATGAGAGAGGCAGAGAGAGACTATGAGAGGGACATCACCAGGAAGGCTAAAGAAAATCCCAAGCTTTTCCACAGCTTTTATCAGAGGAAAACTGAAGGTAAAAGAACAGGTTTTAAGGCTAAAGAGTGCGGATGGAAGCATCACTGAGACGGATGAAGAGATCTGCAAAGAATTGAACAAGGAGTTTCAGTCAGTATTTACAGTAGAAAATACCCCCACCCCCTCAGATTGCAGTGATAGAAGCTCAATGGCCGGTATTAGAGAACATCAACCTTACAGCCACAGAGGTATGCAAAGCGCTGATGGATTTACATGTTCATAAAGCTACAGGTCCTGATGACATATCCCCTCATGTGCTTAAAAAATGCACAAACACAATATCATTGGCACTAAGTATCATATTTAAGGAGTCACTGGAGTCGGGGGAGATTCCAAGATGCTGGAAACAAGAAATGTGATACCTATCTTCAAAAAGGGAAGGAGAGATATGGCTCTGAACTATAGACCAGTTTCCTTGACCAGCATAGTTTGCAAAGTTATGGAGAAACTACTAAGGAAACATATCTCTCTTCACTTGGAATCCTTCAACTTTTTGTCAGTGAGGCAACATGGCTTCAGAGAAGGTAGATCAACAGTAACAAACTTATTAGAATTCTATGATGAGGTAAGCCAAATCTTACAGGAAAGAGAGGGCTGGGCAGATTGCATATTCCTAGACTTCCAGAAAGCGTTTGACACTGTTCCACATGGGAGACTTATTAGGAAGCTGCAATCAATGGCTAGAATAGGTGGAAATGTTTTGGAATGGATAAAAACTTACTTAGAAGGAAGGGAACAGAGGGTTAGAGTAAGACACCCAGTGTCTGAATGGAGAAGAGTTAGTAGTGGAGTTCCACAGGGTTCAGTTTTAGGGCCACTTTTGTTCCTTGTATATGTAAATGACCTACCAGAGTCTGTAAATTCATTCATGAATATGTTTGCAGATGATGCAAAGATTGTGAAGAAAGTAAAAAACGAGAACAATGGTAGAGAACTTCAGGAGGATCTAAATAATCTGCATGAGTGATCAGAAAAGTGGCTAATGAAATTCAATACTTCAAAATGTAGGGAAATGAGAATGGGTACAAGTGCAAGAAGGCCCAAGCTTGACTACTCGGTGGCTGGAGTACAACTTCAAGAGACAGAAAATGAGAGAGATCTAGGAGTAAACATACTGGCAGATTTGTCTCCAGAAATACATATAAATGGCTTAGTAAGGGCAGCATATGCATTCGTATCAAATGTAAGGGTAGCCTTCAGGCACATGGACAAGGAAATGTTCAGAAATATTTATGTAACCTATGTGAGGCCAAAACTCGAATATGCAGCCCCCTTTTGGAATCCGCACTTGAAAAAGCACATAGCTAAGCTTGAAAAAGTTCAAAGACATGCCACGAAACTGGTGCCAGAAATACGCAATCTCAGTTATGATGAGAGGCTGAGGGAATTAGACTTACCATCACTCGAAGCTAGAAGAGTGAGGGGGGATATGGTGACAGTCTTTAAATTCCTTCATGGTTATGATAGAGTGGATAGGGATCGATATTTCGATATGGCTGGCTCTAGAACTAGAGGTCATAGTTTGAAGCTTGGTAAGAAAACTTCTTTGCAGGATGTAAGGAAATACTTTTTCAGTGTAAGAGTAGTTGATAATTGGAATTGGCTAAGCGAGGAGGTAGTTAATGCTATCTCAATCCATAGTTTAAAGGACAGGTATGATAAGTATCACTAAGTATAAAATGGAAGCGGGGGCGGAGCGAGCGGGCCCCGACCGGAACCCGGCCCCCCCCCCCCCCCCCCCCCCCCCCCCGACACGATAGGCCGCGGAGCGGGGTCGGCTTGGGCCCCCGACCGGGCCCTTAGGATCCGCCCATGAGGAGAGCCCGCTACAGGTTCCGATGATATGACTCCTTGTATACTTAAGAAATGCACTAAACCAGATCGGTGTTACTATGCATCATATTTATAGGTTATCAAGAGGAGAAGATGATAAAGAGACAGCCCGAAACTGTCTTGGAGGCATAAAATTTAACTAAATTTTGGGTGCCCCACTCAGATACCTTCTGGAACTTGAAGTTAAGAGTAGAAGAAAAAGTGACGCGAGACTGATTACGAGTAGCAGATGAAGGTTGTGAAGAAAAGGCAGAAGAAAAATGAAGGGTAAAATCATCGGCAAAGACGTGAGGAATAAAGGAATATGGGGACTTGAGAAGATCGCTGGTGAAGAGATGGAACAGAGTAGGTGAAAGAACAGCAATGTAGAACACCACTGGGAACGGGGAACGGGTTAGATGTTGCACCATCAACAACCACAGACATAATACGGTCAGGAAAAAAAACTGCAAATCAGAGAACAGAGAAAAAGGGTAAATCCATAGGCAGGGAGTATGGCCAACAGAACCTTGTGCAAAACTGCCATAAGCCTTAGAGATATCAAGGATGACGACCAAGGAATCCCCTTTGTTCCTTAGAAAAGATGACCACATTTAAGTAAGATAGGGCATGAGGAAATCAGTAGATGTAGCCTTGCAGAAGCCGTACTGGTGATCGGAGATAAATAAGTTAGATTCAAGGCGTTTCAAGAAGTAAGCATTGAGCAAAGTTTCGAAACCTTTAGTGGTAGAAGAGGTTAGGTCAATTGGTCGGTAGTTTGAAGGAATAGAGCAGTCACCCTTCTTAGGAGCAGGTTACTCAGTTCTCTAGTGTAACCTGCCTCCAAGATGAAGGATAGATACAGGTTGAGAGAATTAGATGAAATAGGCAGCAATTCATGGGAGCCAGTACATCTGCAAACACCTTAAGGATCCACGCAGGGAAGCCATCGGGACCAGATGCCTTGTTCGTCTTTAGTGAAAGAAGAACCTTATGAAATTTGCGTGAAGAAAGGATAAGTGAGGGCATAGGATTAGAGAGGGATGAAGACTGGGAGACAAGTGCGCTTCAATCGTTTACGTATGAGTTGGCAGAAAAATGAGAGCCAAATAGAAAGGCTATTTCAATGGAAGAGCAAGCTATTGAACATAAAAACGAATGAGAGGGGGAAATCTTGAGTTACAGAAGTTATTGGAGGGGTTTTTGGGTAAAGACCAGAAGCATTTATCAGTTCGAGAGGAGTTAAGTTCATCAACTTTCCTTTTTATAAAGGAAACTTTAGATTTTCGACTGTGAGAAGTACAGTGGTTCCTAGCATTATTAAGTAGACGAGATAAATCAGAAGAAAAGGTTTGGTGTGACCGGTGTGCCTGATCCCTAGCCTGAATAGCTATGAAGCAGGTACATTCCAACCAATGATTATGAGGAAGAAAAAGCTTTAATAGAGGAGGGATGAACGCCTCCATTCCAACTGTTAGGATATTGTCAACTTTTAGGTCTACCTGATGAAGGTTGTGGGACCGAAAGCAGTGGTCGCCCCAAAGGAAGTCAAAGAGGAAGTTACGCAAATCTTCACATTGGGTATACACAAAGTGCCAGTAGTGGAATCAGCAAAATCTCCGGAGATTCTTAGCACCTCTTTATGCCGGGTACTGGGGGCTTTAAAATATGGACCTTCTGTAATTATAGCAAAAATGAGGAAAAAAAGAACAAAAAGAAACATACGGGGAGTATTGTGACTTGTCAGATGTAAAGGGATAAGAGATGTGTAACGAATATGCCAGAATATTCGGTTTAGATGTAGCCATAAGGAAAGATATATATATATATATATATATATATATATATATATATATATATATATATATATATATATATATATATATATATATATATATATATATATATATATATATATATATATATATATATATATGTGCGTGCGTGCGTGCGTGCGTGCGTGCGTGCGTGCGCGCGTGTGTGTGTGTGTGTGTGTGTGTGTATTTACCTAATCTTACATACCTAATTGTGCTAGCAGAAAAGAACTCTAGCTCGTAACTCCTCGTCACTTGATTGGTTCCATTTTTATACTTAACGATACTTATCATATTTGTCCTAAAATTATGAATGCACTTAGCACTGACTACTTCCTCGCTTTTCAAAATTCAATTATCAATATTTTTTTTTACACTAAAAAAGTATCTGCAAAGAAGTTTTCTTATGAATATTCTATGACCTCTAGTTCTAGAGCCACCCATATGAAAATATTACTCCCTTCCCAGTTTGCGAAAACTATGTAGTAATTTTCAAACCGTCAGCATATCCCCCCCCTCTTCCTTCTAGTTTCAAGTGATGGTAAGTCTAACTCCATCATCATCGTCTGTTTTCATGCGAATCATTTTTGTCACTATATATTTAATAATCTTAAAATGAAAGATGACCTTCGAAAGGTCGGGTTTCAGAGTAGGAGGTTTTTCATATTAAAGATAATTTTAGTAGAAGGAGCCTGTATCTCAATGGGAAGCTCTCTCTATAGCCTACATTTCTCAAAAAAATATCTGAAACATGCCGTCTTCGAACCTTGCAATTCCTTTCTGATGCTAAACCAACAAGTAAATTCTCCAGAGATTACGTGTCTATTATGTACATATGTGTATAGCTATTTCTCTATCTATCTATCTATCTATCTCTGCACACACACACACACACACACACACACACACACACACACACACACACACACACACACGCACACGCACACGCACACGCACACGCACACTAACACACACGCACACGCACACACACACACACACACACACACACACACACACACACACACACACACACACAACTCATATTTAAGGAGTCACTGGAGTCGGGGGAGATTCCAAGATGCTGGAAACAAGCAAATGTGATACCTATCTTCAAAAAGGGAAGGTGGGATACGGCTCTGAACTAGAGACCAGTTTCCTTGACCAGCATAGTTTGCAAAGTTATGGAGAAACTACTAAGGAAACATATCTCTCTTCACTTGGAATCCTTCAACTTTTTGTCAGTGAGGCAACATGGCTTCAGAGAAGGTAGATCAACAGTAACAAACTTATTAGAATTTTATGATGAGGTAAGCCAAATCTTACAGGAAAGAGAGGGCTGGGCAGATTGCATATTCCTAGACTTCCAGAAAGCGTTTGACACTGTTCCACATGGGAGACTTATTAGGAAGCTGCAATCAATGGCTAGAATAGGTGGAAATGTCTTGGAATGGATAAAAACTTACTTAGAAGGAAGGGAACAGAGGGTTAGAGTAAGACACTCAGTGTCTGAATGGAGAAGAGTTAGTAGTGGAGTTCCACAGGGTTCAGTTTTAGGGCTACTTTTGTTCCTTGTATATGTAAATGACCTACCAGAGTCTGTAAATTCATTCATGAATATGTTTGCAGATGATGCAAAGATTGTGAAGAAAGTAAAAAACGAGAACAGTGGTAGAGAACTTCAGGAGGATCTAAATAATCTGCATGAGTGGTCAGAAAAGTGCTAATGAAATTCAATACTTCAAAATGTAAGGTAATGAGAATGGGTACAAGTGCAAGAAGGCCCAAGCTTGACTACTCGGTGGCTGGAGTGCAACTTCAAGAGACAGAAAATGAGAGAGATCTAGGAGTAAACATACTGGCAGATTTGTCTCCAGAAATACATATAAATGGCGTAGTAAGGGCAGCATATGCATTCTTATCAAATGTAAGGGTAGCCTTCAGGCACATGGACAAGGAAATGTTCAGAAATATTTATGTAACCTATGTGAGGCCAAAACTCGAATATGCAGCCCCCTTTTGGAATCCGCACTTGAAAAAGCACATAGATAAGCTTGAAAAAGTTCAAAGACATGCCACGAAACTGGTGCCAGAAATACGCAATCTCGGTTATGATGAGAGGCTGAGGGAATTAGACTTGCCATCACTCGAAGCTAGAAGAGTAAGGGGGAATATGGTGACAGTCTTTAAATTCCTTCATGGTTATGATAGAGTGGATAGGGATCGATATTTCGATATGGCTGGCTCTAGAACTAGAGGTCATAGTTTGAAGCTTCGTAAGAAAACTTCTTTGCAGGATGTAAGGAAATACTTTTTCAGTGTAAGAGTAGTTGATAATTGGAATTGGCTAAGCGAGGAGGTAGTTAATGCTATCTCAATCCATAGTTTTAAGGACAGTTACGATAAGTATCACTAAGTCTAAAATGGAACCGATCAGGAGACGGGAAGATACGAGCTTTGGGCTCTTTCCCGTAAACACAATTAGGTAATCACAATTAGGTAATCACAATGCGCAAACACAATATCAGTGGCACTAAGTATCATATTTATGGAGTCACTGGAGTCGGGGGAGATTCCAAGATGCTGGAAACAAGCAAATGTGATACCTATCTTCAAAAAGGGAAGGAGGGATACGGCTCTGAACTATAGACCAGTTTCCTTGACCAGCATAGTTTGCAAAGTTATGGAGAAACTACTAAGGAAACATATCTCTCTTCACTTGGAATCCTTCAACATTTTGTCAGTGAGGCAACATGGCTTCAGAGAAGGTAGATCAACAGTAACAAACTTATTAGAATTTTATGATGAGGTAAGCCAAATCTTACAGGAAAGAGAGGGCTGGGCAGATTGCATATTCCTAGACTTCCAGAAAGCGTTTGACACTGTTCCACATGGGAGACTTATTAGGAAGCTGCAATCAATGGCTAGAATAGGTGGAAATGTTTTGGAATGGATAAAAACTTACTTAGAAGGAAGGGAACAGAGGGTTAGAGTAAGACACTCAGTGTCTGAATGGAGAAGAGTTAGTAGTGGAGTTCCACAGGGTTCAGTTTTAGGGCCACTTTTGTTCCTTGTATATGTAAATGACCTACCAGAGTCTGTAAATTCATTCATGAATATGTTTGCAGATGATGCAAAGATTGTGAAGAAAGTAAAAAAACGAGAACAATGGTAGAGAACTTCAGGAGGATCTAAATAATCTGCATGAGTGGTCAGAAAAGTGCTAATGAAATTCAATACTTCAAAATGTAAGGTAATGAGAATGGGTACAAGTGCAAGAAGGCCCAAGCTTGACTACTCGGTGGCTGGAGTACAACTTCAAGAGACAGAAAATGAGAGAGATCTAGGAGTAAACATACTGGCAGATTTGTCTCCAGAAATACATATAAATGGCATAGTAAGGGCAGCATATGCATTCTTATCAAATGTAAGGGTAGCCTTCAGGCACATGGACAAGGAAATGTTCAGAAATATTTATGTAACCTATGTGAGGCCAAAACTCGAATATGCAGCACCCTTTTGGAATCCGCACCTGAAAAAGCACATAGCTAAACTTGAAAAAGTTCAAAGACATGCCACGAAACTGGTGCCAGAAATACGCAATCTCAGTTATGATGAGAGGCTGAGGGAATTAGACTTACCATCACTCGAAGCTAGAAGAGTGAGGGGAGATATGGTGACAGTCTTTAAATTCCTTCATGGTTATGATAGAGTGGATAGGGATCGATATTTTGATATGGCTGGCTCTAGAACTAGAGGTCATAGTTTGAAGCTTGGTAAGAAAACTTCTTCGCAGGATGTAAGGAAATACTTTTTCAGTGTAAGAGTAGTTGATAATTGGAATTGGCTAAGCGAGGAGGTAGTTAATGCTATCTCAATCCATAGTTTTAAGGACAGGTATGATAAGTATGACTAAGTATAAAATGGAACCGATCAGGAGACGGGAAGATACGAGCTTTGGGCTCTTTCCCGTAAACACAATTAGGTAATCACACAATGGTAGAGAACTTCAGGAGGATCTAAATAATCAGGATGAGTGGTCAGAAAAGTGGCTAATGAAATTCAATACTTCAAAATGTAAGGTAATGAGAATGGGTACAAGTGCAAGAAGGCCCAAGCTTGACTACTCGGTGGCTGGAGTACAACTTCAAGAGATAGAAAATGAGAGAGATCTAGGAGTAAACATACTGGCAGATTTGTCTCCAGAAATACATATAAATGGCATAGTAAGGGCAGCATATGCATTCTTATCAAATGTAAGGGTAGCCTTCAGGCACATGGACAAGGAAATGTTCAGAAATATTTATGTAACCTATGTGAGGCCAAAACTTGAATATGCAGCCCCCTTTTGGAATCCGCACTTGAAAAAGCACATAGCTAAGCTTGAAAAAGTTCAAAGACATGCCACGAAACTGGTGCCAGAAATACGCAATCTCAGTTATGATGAGAGGCTGAGGGAATTAGACTTACCATCACTCGAAGCTAGAAGAGTGAGGGGGGATATGGTGACAGTCTTTAAATTCCTTCATGGTTATGATAGAGTGGATAGGGATCGATATTTTGATATGGCTGGCTCTAGAACTAGAGGTCATAGTTTGAAGCTTCGTAAGAAAACTTCTTCGCAGGATGTAAGGAAATACTTTTTCAGTGTAAGAGTAGTTGATAATTGGAATTGGCTAAGCGAGGAGGTAGTTAATGCTATCTCAATCCATAGTTTTAAGGACAGGTATGATAAGTATGACTAAGTATAAAATGGAACCGATCAGGAGAGGGGAAGATACGAGCTTTGGGCTCTTTCCCGTAAACACAATTAGGTAATCACACAATGGTAGAGAACTTCAGGAGGATCTAAATAATCTGGATGAGTGGTCAGAAAAGTGGCTAATGAAATTCAATACTTCAAAATGTAAGGTAATGAGAATGGGTACAAGTGCAAGAAGGCCCAAGCTTGACTACTCGGTGGCTGGAGTACAACTTCAAGAGATAGAAAATGAGAGAGATCTAGGAGTAAACATACTGGCAGATTTGTCTCCAGAAATACATATAAATGGCATAGTAAGGGCAGCATATGCATTCTTATCAAATGTAAGGGTAGCCTTCAGGCACATGGACAAGGAAATGTTCAGAAATATTTATGTAACCTATGTGAGGCCAAAACTTGAATATGCAGCCCCCTTTTGGAATCCGCACTTGAAAAAGCACATAGCTAAGCTTGAAAAAGTTCAAAGACATGCCACGAAACTGGTGCCAGAAATACGCAATCTCAGTTATGATGAGAGGCTGAGGGAATTAGACTTACCATCACTCGAAGCTAGAAGAGTGAGGGGGGATATGGTGACAGTCTTTAAATTCCTTCATGGTTATGATAGAGTGGATAGGGATCGATATTTTGATATGGCTGGCTCTAGAACTAGAGGTCATAGTTTGAAGCTTGGTAAGAAAACTTCTTCGCAGGATGTAAGGAAATACTTTTTCAGTGTAAGAGTAGTTGATAATTGGAATTGGCTAAGCGAGGAGGTAGTTAATGCTATCTCAATCCATAGTTTTAAGGACAGGTATGATAAGTATGACTAAGTATAAAATGGAACCGATCAGGAGACGGGAAGATACGAGCTTTGGGCTCTTTCCCGTAAACACAATTAGGTAATCACACAATGGTAGAGAACTTCAGGAGGATCTAAATAATCTGGATGAGTGGTCAGAAAAGTGGCTAATGAAATTCAATACTTCAAAATGTAAGGTAATGAGAATGGGTACAAGTGCAAGAAGGCCCAAGCTTGACTACTCGGTGGCTGGAGTACAACTTCAAGAGATAGAAAATGAGAGAGATCTAAGAGTAAACATACTGGCAGATTTGTCTCCAGAAATACATATAAATGGCATAGTAAGGGCAGCATATGCATTCTTATCAAATGTAAGGGTAGCCTTCAGGCACATGGACAAGGAAATGTTCAGAAATATTTATGTAACCTATGTGAGGCCAAAACTTGAATATGCAGCCCCCTTTTGGAATCCGCACTTGAAAAAGCACATAGCTAAGCTTGAAAAAGTTCAAAGACATGCCACGAAACTGGTGCCAGAAATACGCAATCTCAGTTATGATGAGAGGCTGAGGGAATTAGACTTACCATCACTCGAAGCTAGAAGAGTGAGGGGGGATATGGTGACAGTCTTTAAATTCCTTCATGGTTATGATAGAGTGGATAGGGATCGATATTTTGATATGGCTGGCTCTAGAACTAGAGGTCATAGTTTGAAGCTTCGTAAGAAAACTTCTTCGCAGGATGTAAGGAAATACTTTTTCAGTGTAAGAGTAGTTGATAATTGGAATTGGCTAAGCGAGGAGGTAGTTAATGCTATCTCAATCCATAGTTTTAAGGACAGGTATGATAAGTATGACTAAGTATAAAATGGAACCGATCAGGAGACGGGAAGATACGAGCTTTGGGCTCTTTCCCGTAAACACAATTAGGTAATCACACAATGGTAGAGAACTTCAGGATTTTTTTTTTTGTTGGATGTTCACCCTTGAGGGTGAGCGGACCTTCCACTTGTGGCCCGCAGGTGGGGTGAGATTTTCTTCGGAGTGTACGTGGTATTCGCTCTTGCTGGCGAATGGGCTTTCCTGTTGGTGAGGAGGTGGGGTGAATTCTTATTGGTGATGATCGGACTTTCCTAATTGGCCCGCAGGTGAGATTGTGCCAAACTGTAAAGATAACGGAGAGCATAAATATTCAGTTGTGAATTATTAGTTTACATCAAACAACATAAATGAATTCCTGTTTTGGGGGAGAGAGAAAGAGTTATTGCATGGCTATCTTGGTGGAGGGTATTGTCTGATAATATTTGATAGACTGTTCATGTGGTTATTTGTTGCTAGTCTGATGATGGAGCTAGCAACCTGAAGGGCATTTGGGTCTTCGCTAGATGTTGCGGGGGCACCAGTTTTCCGTCGAATCTCTGAAAAAGAATCACATTCCAGGATGTAGTGTAGCAGTGGATGTGGTGAGGCTACCTGGCAAAAGGTGCATTCCTTGATGATATTCTCTACTATTTGCCAGGTGCACTTGTACCCGAGTCTCAGACGGTACACATTGACCTCAGTGCTTCGTCGAAGGCTCTTCGGCAGGGTGATACACCGAAGATCAGTGGTGGCTTTGTACCACCAGGTGGAGGGGGAGCCAATGTCTGTGCACAGGTTGTGTTTAGTTATTAAGGTGTTAAGGAGTGACTTGGTGGCTTTATTTTTAATCTGTTGCATCCCAGGAGACAGAGATATCTGGATTTCTGCTCTGAGAGTGGCTTGTTTGGCGGCTTGATCGGCTTCCTCATTTCCCTTGATGCCGACGTGGCTGGGAATCCAGGCAAGAGTGATGGCTTTTCCAAGGCTGGTTATCCTGTGGTAGTGGCTGAGGATGGTCGTGATGATGCGAATATTGTCTCTGAGGAGTGGCTTCTTGATGGCCTGTAAGGCGCCTTTAGAATCAGAGAGAATAAGGGCATGGTCAGCTTCTTGCTGGATGAAGCAGTCAAGGGCGTTGGCTATGGCCACAAGCTCCGTCTGGAGCGATGAGCAGGAGTTTGACAGTCTCCAGGATAGGACGTGGTTTCCAGTGGTGAAGGCGGCGGCTGAGGCTCCAGTATCTTGGTTTACTGAACCGTCAGTGTAGTAGACTTGAGAGTTTGGCCTGCTCCAGCTCTGTATTTTGTCCTTATATATGTTTTTAAGGACAAGCGGGTTTACCAAGCTTTTGGGGTTGTCAGGGAGCTCGATCTTTATATCGAGTGGTTGGTCATTCCATGGGGGTGGGCATCTGTATTCAGGAAGCGGTGTGTCTTGTATCTTGGCTAGGATGCTCTCCCTGACTGGCAGTGCTTGCAGGCTAGCGCAGACCTTGGCTGCCCAGGTTCTAGGATGGTGGTTGGGCTGGCGATTGAGGGCTAGATGGAGATTTGTGCCAGCTAGGCATTTATGTTGGGCAGTGGTGGTTTTGGCCACAAGGAGGGTCAGTCTTTGCTGAGCTCTGAGTTTGAGTGGAATGAGTCCCGATTCCATCTGGAGGTTTTCTCTCTTGGTCCACATGGGGGCTTCTAGCATGGTACGTGTGGCGTTGTTTTGAATTACTTCTATTTTGTCCCACTGTCGGTCTTTTAGTAGCCAGAGTGTGGGACAAGCATAGTCAATGAGGCTGCGTATGGCTTGTACATAGAAGGTTCTGAGGACATTAAATGATGCACCATCGTAGAGGCCCGACATCCGACGAAGGATCGCTTGTCGCTGGCTGCACCTGTCGCGCAAGTATTGAATTTCTGGTCCAAAGGTTAGTCCTTGGTCGATGATTACACCCAGGTATTGGTGTTTGGTAACCCAGTCCACAGGTTCATTACCTATGACCAGATTAGTGTCTGGTCTCCACTGGTGGATGGGAAGGGCCTTGGTTTTGCGGGCATTGATTCTTACTCCAAGGGAGATGGAGGCTCGGTGAATCTTGGTGAGGCAGCGCTGTGTCTTGTTAGAGTTTCTGTGTCCTATTGTGACAAGGGCAAAGTCGTCCGCATAGTTGAAGAGTTTGGCTCCATGCGGTAGTGCGATGTGCATGAGTTTTTCCATGAGACAATTAAATAGGAAGGGGCTAAGGATTCCACCTTGGGGGGTCCCATTTTCGTGGTTTTTGTAGGTGGAGTAGTGCCCATCTACTTTGACTCGTGCACTACGATTTTGTAGACTCTGCTTGATCCACGAGAGAAGGTTACCTTTGATCTGCTTGGATGCGAGAGCAGAGAGTATTGCCGGCACATTGGCTAGTTCAAAGGCCTTCTCTAGGTCTAGAAAAACGATGTAACCACGGCTGTTGTTGAGAAATGATAGCATGGAGGCTATGCATTCTGAGGTGCCTAAGCCAGGCTGGTAGGCAAACATGTTTTCTGGGAAGGGTGGGCATTTCCAGCGGACTCTGTTAAGTACCATCTTTTCTGCCGTCTTGCTCAGGCAGCTTAGGAGGGAGATGGGGCGAGGGTTGTCAGGGTCCTGTGGTTTTGGGATGGGCTGAATGTCTGCTCTGTTCCATGAGGCTGGTCTGATTCTTCGTGTGTATGTCAAATTGATCAGAGAGAGTAGAGCAAGCTCCCCTTGGGGCCCCATTTTTTGGATCATTGTGTATGTTATTCTGTCGGCACCTGGGGCTGTGTTCTTAGAGCTTTTGCTTACTCTTAGTAGCTCAGTCAGGGAGAATGGAGCATCTGTTTCATCTTCAGTGTTGATAGCCTCTTCTATTTCTTCCCATCTTGCAGTGGTGAGGTCCTGGAGTGTTACTCTGGTGGTGATGGGGAGCTGGTTAGAGCTTGCTCTATCCGCGAATTTGATGGCGAGTTCTTCTGCTGCCCTGCTAGGATCCCTGTGGGGGGTGATTTTAGGAGGTTTTCCTTTAGCAAAGGAGTTGATGCTCCTCCACATCTGGCCCACAGAGGTGTGAGCATCTAGGTTGGAACACCACTCTAGCCATTTATTCCTCTTGATGTTGCGAGTCTCTTCATGGACATGTTGTTTGACTGCCTGGAGAGTGCGGTAGGAGTCTTCAGTGCGACGTTTCCTGTGCATTTTCCGAATGACGTTGAGCCGGTGGTTGAGTTCTTTAACTCTGTCACAGTAATACCATCTGTCCCGATGAGTGGTGTGTTGTGGTTTGCAGAGGGGTATGGAGGAGTTTGCTGCAGCTTGCAGGGCATTGACTAGCTCGGCCTCTGCTTGGTCGATGTCTTCAGATGGTACGTAGGCTGAAAACCAATTGCTGAGGTGCTCCTGGAATCGGCCCCAGTCGGCCTTCTTGAAATTCCATCGAGGGGGAGGAGCAGGGATTTGGAAGATTTCAGGAATTGGCAGTGTGAGATGGATCCCATAGTGGTCGCTTGTGACCAGGGGATGAACTCTCCATGTGGCGTCCTGCTTTAGGGAATTGGAGACAAAGGTGAGGTCCAGTATTCCACCTCTGTCGTGTGTTGGCTCATGATCGTTGAGCAGGGAGACATCTTCTTGGTCATTCAGCAGGCTCATGATGTGTCTGCCTGCAGCACAGGGGCGCTCATACCTGAATCTTGGGTGGTGCGCGTTGAAGTCGCCTCCTATTACCAAGTCACGATGACTGGTTAGCCCGAAGAGGGTAGTCAGGTCTAAGCTACCTTTCCGTGGTCTGTAAATGTTGTACAGGTCTATGCAGCTGCCTTGAAGTTGGATGTTAACAGCGAGGACATCGACATCTTCGCCACAGCAGACCGGTCGGGTTATTTCCTTTGCTAATAGGTTTTTCCTGATGAAGGTGGCGCTGCCTCTGTTCTCCCCTGGAGACCAGTGCTGGTAGAATCCATTGTATCCTGAGATTTTTGGAGGGTGTTGCTCTGTGCACAGGGTTTCTTGAACCATGATGACATCAATGTTGTCAGTCTTGGCTATGCCTTCAAGATGTTGTACCTTGTGTCTGAGACCCTGGGCGTTCCAGTGTAGGATCCCGAGATTAGACATCTTGATGATTTGAGGAGGTGGAGGTGGTAGGAGTGGTGGGTTGTTGAGGCTGCTGGTGGGTTCTGGAGACGAGGGCGTTGGCGACAACGGAGTGGGCTACTTCGACGACTTGATTGTAGGCATCTTGGGTGGTGGCTCTGGTATCGAGGAGTCGGACGGCTGCCTGTACGGCTTGAATGAGAAGGTTGGTGAGCTCGTTTACTGTGAAGAGGGTTTGCTGTTTGGAAGAGGAGGCAGAGGAAGGTGTCTGGATAGGCTGTTTAGGTATGGGGGTGTGGGAGTTTTGTCTAGGGTCCCGGGACCTAGTGTGGTGAGTGGGTGTGTGTGTGGTCTGAGTGTTACGTGTGACTGCATTGTGTGTTTGGGTGTTGCGTGGGGTGGAGGTGTTGGTGTGAGTGTTGCGTGTGGGGTTGATGGGAGTGTGAGTGTTGTTTGGGGGGATGGTAGGAGTGTGAGTGTTGTGTGATGGGGTGGATGGAGTTGGTGTGGGGGTGGAAGCTGTAGGAGGTGTGATCTGTGTGTTAGGAGCTGGGTTGGTGTAGTGTAGTGGGTTTTGGTTGGGGAGGTTAGGTGTGAGTGGGGCGGGAGGGGGCATTTGCCAAGGATTTTAGGTGGGGGGAGGAGCTGGGGTGAAGTTGGGGGTGGTGTGATTGGTGACAGGGGCAGAAGGAGGGGTTCTTTGAGGAATCCTCTTCAGCCTTTCTGGGCAGCGGTTGTTCCATGCGTGATGGTTCCCTTTGCAGTTCGGGCACTTGGCAACTGTTGCTTCTTTTGCCTTGAATTTTGTAAGGCAGCGGTCGGTGGAGTGTTTCCCACTGCAGATTCCACATCTCTCTGGGAAATGGCAAGTATTCCTGTGGTGCCCAAATCTTTGGCACCGGAAACATCTTAGGGGTTCTGGGGTGTACTCTCTTATGTAGAACTTGCCCCAGATGCCGAGGTTTACTTGTGAAGGGGGTGGACCACAGATGTGGACCAGAACCTGCTTTGATGGAACGGTTTGGCCCTCTATTTTGGAGGAGCAACGTGAGGCAGCCGTAATGTACGTTTGCTTGGTCAGAAGGTCAACTGACCAAGCAACAGGGAAGCCAATGACTATGTATTTTCTTATTTTTAGTGCAGGGTTCAACTCTATCAAGTGTGGTGAGCCTAGGCTGCGGATCTTCTTTGCGGCTTCTGCTGAGGCTGGGTGGATAATGAAGTCACCCTGTACGTTAGGCTTTATTTTGCAGCCATGCTCGGTGAGTTGGTCTTCCAACTCTCTGATGAGGTCATATGCCTCTTTCATGGAAGGAGCCTCAACTTTGAACTTGGAAATGGGCTCTCTATCAGACTTCGGGGCTGGGGGGGGGGAACTGGGGCAGCAGCACTCTCATGGCTACTGTTAGAGGCTGTCCTTGCCCTCTTCTTTCCCACAACCGTCCACCCCTCTTGAGGGGTGTCGAGTTCCATTCCCCCCTCTGGGGGGGAAGCAAGAGAAGCGGCTGAGGCCATGACTAGCAACTAGTCATGGATATCACAGATTTCACTATTTATATGTTATTTGCACTGTTTGTCAATTTGATTAATGCAGTATAGGGGCCTTATGGCTTGATCACTTCACTTGATTGCAACACTACAACACTTAATCACTTATACAGTCTTCTATCTTTCTTCCCAACTCTCGTGGGAGAGGGAAGTGAAAACAGAGATTTGCTCAGGACACAATAATGTGTGTTCAATTAAACAAGAAAAAACACAAGCACAAGAAAACAACAAAATAAAGCAATCTTTCTGTTTCTCTCTTTGGCTCTCGTGAGAGAGGAAGAAAAGAAAACAGATATACTTAGGTTATATATCCTTGTGAAGACTTCCCCCTCAGGTCAGGGATGGAGTGGAGGAGGTGATGTTCACTTTGTTGGTAGGAAGAGGCTTCAACTACCTATCACAATAGATATAAAAACAAATTAGAAACCTGAACACTTTCTATTTTCCTTTTCTTCCCGACTCTTATAAAAGAGAGAGAAGGGCAGGAAAAATTATTTGGGGTATATCACACACACAGTCACTTGTTTTCACTAAAACAAAAATCGGGAACACAAAAGAAAACAAAACAAAAGCAGTCTTTGCTTCTTTTTCTGGCTCTCGTGAGAGAGGAGGAAAAGAGGACAGAGATACTTATGCAGGTCCTATCACTACTGGAGCTGGAACCAGACTGAACTTCAGGAGGATCTAAATAATCTGGATGAGTGGTCAGAAAAGTGGCTAATGAAATTCAATACTTCAAAATGTAAGGTAATGAGAATGGGTACAAGTGCAAGAAGGCCCAAGCTTGACTACTCGGTGGCTGGAGTACAACTTCAAGAGATAGAAAATGAGAGAGA
>JAXCGZ010019421.1:37500-57286 GCA_037179515.1 Halocaridina rubra | reverse complement strand
CCCGTACCACCGCTAATTCCTCCAGCCTAATTGATCTATAATTACCAATACACCTAGCTTTATAGTTCACCACGATGTCTTACCTTGTCCTGTAGGAGACCACGAGCTTCTAATAGCTACAGTTAATGTCAGGAAGGAAAAGAGACCGCCAATTGTTAAAACTTTTCGATCTCTTGAGAATTATTCTCAAAATTGTTTCTGCGACACTCTTCTTAATGAATACAACATTTTAAATTCAATACTAACTACAGATTGTGTAAATTATCAAGTTTCTACTTTTACTGATGTTTTTACGAGATGTTTAAATGAATGTGCCCCTCTTACAACCAAAGTCATGACACGCCCTCCTGCCCCGTGGATTGACTCTCAGTTAAAAGAGCAAATGAAAAAGAGAGATGACCTCCTAAGGCAATTTAAATCTGATAGACAAAACTCCGAGATGGAAAGAGCCTATAGAAGAGAAAGAAACCTTACTAAAACAATGTTGTCCGAAAAGAAGAAAAATCATTTCAGGGAAGAATTTTCCAAGTATAAGGGAAATATCAAAGGAACTTGGAATGTTATAAAAAGAATAATTCCTGCAAATAAGGAAATCTTAGAAAATTCTGACCTTCTCAGTGATAATGTGGAAAAGCGAGTGAATGATTTTAATAAGTATTTTGCTGAAATAGGTAAGTCCACATATGAAAAGTCCCAAGATAATAATGACTTGATTATTAATCAACCACATAATTGCCAGCCTCCAGCTGAAAGAAGTATTATCAATAATTTTAGACCGCACCCAATCGATTTAGTCACACTTATTCTTATCATAAAGAACCTCAAACCAACAAACTCTTGTGGTTCCGATGGGATACAACTTCGCTTCCTAATTGACTCATTGCCAGTTACAGTATTTTTCATTTTAGTCATTGTAAATACATCCATTGTTACAGGCAGTTATCCTAACCTCTGGAAGCATCCCTATATCATCCCCGTTTTTAAGAGTGGAGATACTAATAATGTTGAAAATTATAGGCCAATCTCTCTTCTCAGCATTCTGTCTAAAATACTTGAGAAGGTAGTTGCCACCCAGTTAATAAATTTCCTTGAATCAAATTGTCTATTATGTGAAGAACAACACGGTTTTCGGCCTAAACTTTCGACCGAGACGGCCCTACTTAAAATTACTGATAAAATTTATAGTAATATTGAAAATAAGAAAATATCACTTTTATTATTGTTAGATTTGTCTAAAGCATTTGACAGTGTACACCATCAAATTCTAATGAGAAAACTTTCCAAAGTTCATGTTGACTCATTTTGGTTCGAAAATTATCTGAAAGATCGAATTCAATCAGTTCGAATGGGCTCGACTCTCTCTTCTTCTTTAGATATCAGTTTTGGCGTTCCTCAGGGTTCAATTTTGGGTCCTCTGCTTTTCTAATATATGTTAATGATTTACCTCAATTTATAAGAGATTGCCTACTTGTTATGTATGCTGATGACACCCAGATTATGCTTACTGGTGACATTGATAGAATTCCTGAAATCTTAAAAAGGGCTGAAGATATATTAAACTGTGCCAAAAGTTATTTTAACAGTAATGGTCTTTTACTGAACGAAAATAAAACTAAATTCGTTATTTTTGGATCAAATCAATACCTGTCCCGCATTCCTGAGAACATCAGTATAAATTTCAACAATGTTTCACTCTTCCCATCTAATAAGGTTAAAAATCTAGGAGTTATTATGGACAGTACCATGACATTTAATTTTCATATCGATGAACTACATAAAAAAGTGAACGGGACCCTTATTTACTTGAACAGAGTCTATGAAAGATTCGAGCCTGATTGTAGGGTAATTGTAGTACAAACATTGATTTTAAGTATTCTCAACTACTGTCTAAGTGTTTGGGGTTCCACGACTAAGACCCAGATGTTACGAGTGAAAAGGCTCCAGAATTTTGCTGCAAGAGTTGCCATAGGGGGGGTGCATAAACATGATCACGTGACTCCCCTCTTTGAGAGATTGGGTTGGCTAAGGATGGACATGAAGTTCATATATAATATCTGTCTTTTAGTTTTTAAAATAAATCATGGAATATTACCGGAATGGCTCTTCTCATTGCCAACAGTTAATCAAGTGCGTATCAATAACGTCAACACCAGATATCAGAATTCTTTTTACGTGCCCAGAACTTCCACTGATATTGGGGCAAGAGCCTTAAATGTAATAGGCCCGAGACTTTGGAACTCTTTACCCGCAAACTTAAGAAGTTGCCAAACATTACCCTCACTTAAATCTCATCTTTTAAATCACCTACTTAATAAGTGATTTTAGTCTCATTATTATCCTCCCATTGGGTAAACGAAGTGTATGTATGCATATTTTAATGTGTAAATTTTTTGATTTTGTGCTTTGCAAATTTCATTAGTTTTATTTTGACATTTTACATTGTAATTTGTAATTAGATTAATTATCATGTGTAAATTTTGTGATTTTGTGCTTTGCAAATTTCATTAGTTTTATTTTGACATTTTACATTGCAATTTGTAATTAGATTAATTATCATGTAATAGCCATTTTTGATGGAATAAAGTTTTTGACTTTGACTTTGACTTTGACTCTCTCTCTCTCTCTCTCTCTCTCTCTCTCTCTCTCTCTCTCTCTCTCTCTCTCTCTCTCTCTCTCTCTCTCTCTCTCTCTCTCTCTCTCTCTCTCTCTCCCTCTCCTCTCTCTCTCCTCTCTATGACAGTGGTAGAGGTGGAGGTGTATGTTTATATGTTAAAAATTATCTGAAGGCCACTGAACTAAATCTTGAAACTGAGAAGCACGAAGGAGTGGAAGATAAATGGATCTCTGTCCAACATAAAAAGTTTCCTTCTATTATCATAGGCTGCGTATACCGCCACCCCAAAGCCTCGGTAACCTCTTTTAGCTATATTTTGGACGTTTTTAAGGAGATAATTTTAAAAAAACAAACCAGTTTTTATATATGGCGATTTTAATGATGATCAACTAAAAAGAGAAAATAAAATGAGTAGACTTATTAAGAATTTAAATCTAGAACAGATTATAAATAAACCAACTAGAATCACTCCCACTTCAGTTTCCCAAATCGATCTAGTAATAACAAACTCCAAACATATGATAACTAAGTGTGACGTAATGCCAAGCCCTATAGCAGACCACGAGGAAATTGTAACGTCCCTAAATATTCGCAAACCAAAGAGACAACCAATCATTAAAACATTCAGATGCTTAAGAAATTATTCACAAGAATTACTTTGTAGTTTACTTATGAATGAAGTACATAAATTAAATGAAATTCTATATACCGATAATATAAATACGCAAGTAAATATTTTAACCAGTGTCTTATCATCATGTATAGATCGATGTGCACCACTCGTGACAAGAGAAATATTTCGTCCCCCCGCTCCTTGGATAACAGATGACATAAAAAACATTATGAAAGAAAGAGACAAACTACAAAATGAAGTAAAACTACAAAGAGATAATATCCCTTTAAGAGAAAAGTTTACAGAGCATAAGAAACAAGTAAAATCATTATTAAGTAACAGTAAGAAACAGTATTACAAAAATGAATTTCAAAACGCTAAAGGCAATATCTCTGATACATGGAAAATTGCTAAAACCATGCTTTCCAATAACTGTAATAAAAGTAGTAACATATCAATTATACCCGATGAGGTAGATGTAAGTGCTAAAGCAGAAGAGTTCAATAATTTTTTCGCTGAAGTGGGGAAAAAAACCTTTGAAAAAACAAAAAAAGAAATAATAAATGAAATCAATAATAGTAATGGTGGTAATAATAATGATGATGGTAGTAGTAATAATAATAGAAATGTTGATAATGGTGTAAATAATAATGATGGTGGTAGTAATGGTAATGATAATAGTGATGATGGTAGTAATAATAATAATAATGTTCAAGAACATAGTGCATTCAATAGAAGTAATGATGTCTTTAACCCTACTACAGTAGATTGTAATACAGTAATCTTAGTAATAAAAAATCTGAAAGACTCTAATGCATATGGATCAGATGGAATTTGTTTTCGTTTTATTAGAGATTCATTATTTGTAATAGCTTATTATCTGACGGTAATAATCAATACTTCCATAGTTACCAATATCTACCCAGATTTATGGAAAAATCCCCATGTAATTCCTGGTTTTAAAAATGGAAATCCTGACGACGTCTCTAACTATAGACCAATCTCTTTACTACCAATTTTATCAAAGATACTTGAAAAGATTGTTGCAAATCAGTTAAGTGAGTTTCTTGAAAAAAATAAACTTATTGCAAAAAGTCAACACGGTTTCAGGCCAAAATTATCAACTGAAACTGCCTTATTGAAAATATCAGATGAAATATACAAAAATATAGATAATAAGAAAATATCATTGCTACTACTACTCGATCTTTCTAAAGCTTTTGATAGTGTACACCATACCACTCTATTAGAAAAATGCAAAAAAATGAACATTGACCCAAGCTGGTTCGAGAACTATTTAAAAAACCGCTACCAGTCAGTCAGAATAAAAGATGTAGTCTCAAGTCGCAAGAAGGTATTGTTTGGGGTCCCTCAGGGATCGATCCTAGGACCCATACTTTTTCTAATATATGTAAACGATCTAGTAAAATATTTACCTAACTGTTATGTCATTCAATATGCTGACGATACTCAAATCTTAATTGAAGGAGAAATTAATGATTTAGAAAATATTATTCGTAGAGCAGAAGAAATTTTGTATATGGCTAAACGTTACTTTCTAAAAAATGGTCTGTTACTTAATGAAACTAAAACCCAATCTATTCTTATCGGATCCAGACAATTATTATCAGAAGTTGATGACAATCTTCATATAAATTTTAACGGTAATATCATTAAGCCAATGAACTCGGTAAAGAACCTAGGTGTCTATTTTGACCGTTACATGAATTTTGAAATGCATATAGATGAAATTTATAAAAAAGTAATGGGTACTCTAATATATCTAAATAGGGTAAAAGACTCATTTGAAACATCAACTCGTATAATAATTGTCCAGTCCTTAGCTATGAGTTTAATTAATTACTGTCTCAAAGTTTGGGGATGTACAAATAAGACTCAATTACAAAGAATACAAAAGTTACAAAACTTTGCAGCACGAGTGGCTGTTGGCAATGTAAGAAAATACGAGCACATCTCTCCTGTTTTAAAAGATCTAGAATGGATAAAGATTAGAGATAAATATGTTTTTGATATATGTACCTTTGTTTTTAATATACTAAGAAACAA
Source organism: Halocaridina rubra (assembly GCA_037179515.1). Taxonomy (NCBI): domain Eukaryota; kingdom Metazoa; phylum Arthropoda; class Malacostraca; order Decapoda; family Atyidae; genus Halocaridina; species Halocaridina rubra. The sequence continues at coordinate 51,992 of JAXCGZ010019421.1, read as the reverse complement.
TATTCCTGATTGCTTGTATAATTTTTCTACAGTAAGCTCAGTTACCGGGTTAACTACCCGTCAAGGGGAAGATTTATTAGTACGAAGGTCTAAAACTGATATTGGCTCAAGAGATATAAACATTCGTGGACCTCATTTATATAATCAGCTTCCCAGAGAACTAAAAAATGCCGGTTCAGTGTATACTTTTAAATATAATCTTAAGAAGTTGATCTTAAAGGAAGATTTTACTTGTAAATTTTAATGGTACACTCATCTTTATGATTTGTTTGTTTTAGTATGTCTATATCGTACACCACAGATGTCTATCTGGAATATATATGTATCTTATTTAAATACCCAATGTACATTGGAATAAAGGATTATTATTATTATTATTATTATTATACTCTCTCTCTCTCTCTCTCTCTCTCTCTCTCTCTCTCTCTCTCTCTCTCTCTCTCTCTCTCTCTCTCTCTCTCTCTCTCTCTCTCTCTCTCTCTCTCTCTCTCTCTCTCTCTCTCTCTCTCGCATTCACGAGGTCGAAAGATCGGTCCCCGTCCAAGACCGAGAGTTTAAGCTGTTTACTGGCAGGAACGGCTGTGGGTGGACATCACAGTGGGGGGTTGGGGCTTGTCCTGGCTGACGAATACCCATTGTAAAATGGAAATAAAGTTTATTATTATTATTATTATTATTACTCTCTCTCTCTCTCTCCTCTTTCTCTCTCTCTCTCTCTCTCTCTCTCTCTCTCTCTCTCTCTCTCTCTCTCTCTCTCTCTCTCTCTCTCTCTCTCTCCAACATTCTATTCTACCCACACACTCTTTATCCCAGCAAACTAGGGTGGGGCACTGTACACAGTTATTAAAGTAAATAAACCAACAGATGTACAAACAATGATGAGCCCTTAATAATAATAATATTAATAATAATAATAATAATAATAATAATGATAATAATCTCTACAATCATCATCAAAGGAAAATTATTATTGCCAATAATAATAAAAATAATAATAATACCTAAGGAGAATTATTGGAATAGACCTCATGAAAGTAATGCAGAAGTATATTAAAACCCAGCAGAGAGCTGGATATTCATTACACATCTTTTATAATCCCTTCACATCTGACAGATCATTACACTCTCCATCTCTGTTTCTCTATACAGCCTGATAAAGGCTGTCTTATTTTATAATTTTTTGGCCCATCCTGGTGTCAATAATCTAATATTTTATTTATTTATTTATTTTCCAAAAAAATTTGCGATGCACTGAATCCGCGATAGGTGAACTGCGAAATAGTGAGGGATTACTGTATATATATATATATATATATATATATATATATATATATATATATATATATATATATATATATATATATATATATATATATATATATATATATATATATATATATATATGTTCCGGTTTTACGTCACGGACTCCCTTATCAACCAAGGGCTAGGACGGTTGCCTTCTTGCGAAGGACTTGTTTTGGCAAATGTAATCCTTACGCTGAGTGCATGCCTTTGCTAACCTCAGACCGTGACGGGGCGCGAACCCTCGACCTGACGCCTCAGAGTCGGAGACGCTACCGGCTGAGCCACGGCAACTGCCTATATATATATATATATATATATATATATATATATATATATATATATATATATATTATATATATATATATATATACACACAGTGTTACCCCGGTTATTCGCGTTTCTTGGTTCGCGTTCTCACTTTATCGCGGTTTTTTTTTTTGGATAAATTATTATTTTATTTTATGGGTATACGCAAAAATACTAAAATATTGAAAAAAAAAATTTTCAGTATTTTCATTTTTTTATTGGAAATGTAAATTTACGTTGCTTGCTGTTATTTATAATGTAAAGGGTGTTTTTTTAACAGTGCAGGGAGGGTTTATACAGTTTGTAAACGAAGAAATAATTGTATATAAGTATGTGTGTCACGTCATCATCACCTCATTCATCGTAATTTTATCTATCACTGTCATAAAAACTTACGTTGCGTGCTGTTATTTATAATGTAAAGGGTGTTTTTTTAACAGTGCAGGGAGGGTTTATACAGTTCGTAAACGAAAAAATAATTGTAAATGAGTATGTGTGTCACCTCATCATCACCTCATTCACCGTAATTTTATCTATCACTTTCATAAAAATTTACGTTGCTTGCTGTTATTTATAATGTAAAGGGTGTTTTTTTAACTGTGCAGGGAGGGTTTATACAGTACGTAAACGAAAAAATAATTGTATATGAGTATGTATGTCACGTCATCATCACCTCATTCACCGTAATTTTATCTATCACTTTCATAAAAATTTACATTGCTTGCTGTTATTTATAATGTAAAGGGTGTTTTTTTAACAGTTCAGGGAGGGTTTATACAGTACGTAAACGAAAAAATAATTGTAAATGAGTATGTATGTCACGTCATCATCACCTCATTCACCGTAATTTTATCTATCACTTTCATAAAAATTTACGTTGCTTGCTGTTATATATAATGTAAAGGGTGTTTTCTTAACAGTGCAGGGAGGGTTTATACAGTACGTAAACAAAAAAATAATTGTAAATGAGTATGTATGTCACGTCATCATCATCACATTCACGGTAAGTTTTCCTATCACTTTCATAAAACTTTACGTTGCTTGCTGTTATTTATAATGTAAAGGGTGTTTTTTTCAACAGTGCAGGGAGGGTTTATACAGTACGTAAACGAAAAAATAATTGTAAATGAGTATGTATGTCACGTCATCATCACCTCATTCACCGTAATTTTATCTATCACTTTCATAAGAATTTACGTTGCTTGCTGTTATTTATAATGTAAAGGGTGTTTTTTTTATCAGTGCAGGGAGGGTTTATACAGTACGTAAACAAAAAAATAATTGTAAATGAGTATGTATATCACGTCATCATCACATTCACGGTAAGTTTTCCTATCACTTTCATAAAAATTTACGTTGCTTGCTGTTATCTATAATGTTAAGGGTGTTTTTTTAACAGTGCAGGGAGGGTTTATACAGTACGTAAACGAATAAATAATTGTAAATGAGTATGTATGTCACGTCATCATCACATTCACGGTAAGTTTTCCTATCACTTTCATATAAATTTACGCTTGCATGCTGTTATCTATGAAGTAAATGTGGTATGTTAACAGTACAGGGACAGTTTATACGGTGTAAACGTAAAATTATATTAAAATATCTATGTACATATAGGCTGATCCTACTTCGTGGATTTCCTGGTTCGCGCTGGGTCCCGGAACCGAACTACCGCAATAAGTGAGGCAACATTGTGTATATATATATATATATATATATATATATATATATATATATATATATATATATATATATATATATATATATATATATATATATATATATATATATATATATATATATATATATATATATATATATATATATATATATATATATATATATATATATATATATATATATATATATATATATATATATATATATATATATATATATATATATATATATATATATATATATATATATATATACACCTAGTTCTCAGAATAATGCCAAGATAGGTTATCGGGCCTGGGCACGAAGAATACATAAAGTAAAGAGAAACAGAGATGGAGAGTGTAAAAAAAAAAAAAAAAAATGATTGTCACACCAGGACGGGCCAAAAAATTATAAAATAAAACAGCCTTTATTGGGCCTGGGCATGAAGAATACATAAAGTAAAGAGAAACAGAGATTGAGAGTGTAATGACCTGTCAGACATGAAGGGATTATAAAAGATGTGTAATGAAGATTCAATTCTCTGCTGGGTTTTAATATAAATCTGCATTACCATCATGTTGTCTATTCCAAAAATTCTCCTTAGATCTTATTATTATTATTATTATTATTATTATTATTTATTATTATTATTATTATTATTATCATTTTTCATTTGATGATGATTGTGGAGATTATTATGATTATTATTTTTATTATAGTATATACATAGGTATTTTACATTTATTTTTACCATTGCTGTATAAACTCTCCCTGCACTATTAACAAACCACCCTTTACTTTATTTATAACAGCGCTCAAGTGTAAATGTATATGAACGTGATATTATAAAGATTGAAAAAAGCATTAAGAACAAACAAACTTTCGATATAATATTGTCAGGGAAATAGCGTGTAGAGAATATATATATTTCATTTAAGTTTCCCATGTACAGTACGATATACGTATTCTTTGTAACTAATTGTATACGTTTTCTTTTTCTCTCAGCTGACTTTGTTTACCTTAAGATTTCATGCAGCATGGTTAGTAGATAGAATAATGTTTAGAACCAAGGTATATTACTAGTACTATAATCTTGAAAATTAGATAAATCCCAAGTAGAGTGAGTAAATAGATATTTTATGAGTAAGATATTGTTCCTGAATAATCATCAGCTGATATGGAAGCGGCAAAATGTTTTGGTTAGTGGTTCGTTCTCCCGCATCCTCCTCGTCTTTTACTGCTTAATGCGATCGAATATTATGAAGAGAATTGAAAAAACGCCTTAAGAATAAACAGCAAACAATCTTTCGATATAATATCATCAGGGAAATAGCACACGAGGGTGTATCAGCTGATACAGAAGCGCCAAAACGGTTGCAGAGAGAGGTTCGTTCTCCTGCATCCTCCTCCTCTTCTGCCGCTTAATGCGCAGAATATTATGAAGAGAATTGGAAAAAAGCATTAAGAACAAACAGCAAACAAATTTTCAATATAATATCGCCAGGGAAATAGCGTGCGATGGTGTATCAGCTGATATGGAAGCACCAAAATGTTTGCAGATAGAGGTTTGTTCTCCCACATCCTCCTCCTCTTCTACCACTTAATGCGATTGAATATTATGAAGAGAATTGAAAAAAGCATTAAGAACAAACAGCAAACAAATTTGTGATATAATATCATTAGGGAAATAGCGTGTGAGGGTGTATCAGCTGAGACGGAAGCGCCAGAACGTTTGCAGATAGACGTTCATTCTCCCACATCCTCTTATTTTTCTACCGCTTAATGCGATCGAATGTTATGAAGAGAATTGAAAAAAAGCATTAAGAACAAACAGCAAACAAACTTTCGATATAATATCGTCAGAGAAATAGAGGGTGTATCAGCTAATAGGGAAGTGTCAAATCATTTGCAGATAGAGGTTCGTTCTCCTGCATCCTCCTTCTCTTCTACCGCTTAATGCAATCGAATATTATGAAGAGAATTGAAAAAAAGCATTAATAACAAACAGAAAACAAACTTTTGATATAATATCGTCAGGGAAATAGCATGCGAGGGTGTATCAGCTGATACGGAAGTGCCAAAACGTTTGCTGATAGAGGTTCGTTCTCCCGCATCCTCCTCCTCTTCTACTGCTTAATGCGATCGAATATTATGAAGAGGATTGAAAAAAAGCATTAAGAACAAACAGCAAATAAACTTTCGATATAATATCGTCTTGGAAATAGCGTGAGAGGGTGTATCAACTGATATGGCAGCACCAAAGCGTTTGCAGATAGCGGTTCGTTCTCTCGCATCCTCCTCCTCTTCTACTGCTTGATGCGATTGAATATTATGAAGAGAATTGCAAAAAAGCATTAAGAACTAACAGCAAACAACTTGCGATATAATATTGTCAGGGAAATTGCATGTGAGGGTGTATCAGCTGATACGGAACCGCCAACGTGTTTACAGATAGAGGTTCGTTCTCCCGCATCCTCCTCCTCTTGTACCGCTTAATGCAATTGAATATTTTGAAGAGAATTGAAAAAGAGCATTAAGAACTAACTAATAGCAAATAAACTTTCTATATAATATCGTCAGGAAAATAGCGTGCGAGTGTGTATCAGCTGATACGGAAGCGCCAAAGCATTTGCGGATAGAGGTTCGTCCTCTCGTATTCTCCTCATTTTCTACCGCTTAATGCGATTTGAATATTATGAAGAGAATTGAAAAAAAGCATTAAGAACAAATTGCAAACAAACTTTCGATATAATAACGTCAGGAAAATAGCGTCTAGAGAATATATATATATTTTCATTTAAGTTTCCCATGTACAGTACGATATACATTTTCTTTGTAATAAATTGTTTAGTTTTCTTTTTCTCTCAGCTGACTTGTTTACCTTAAGATTTCGTGCAGCATGGTCGATATGTAAAGAAGATAGAATAATGTTTAGAGCCATGGAATATTAATAATACTATAATCATGAAAATTAGATAAATCCCAAATAGGGTGAGTAAATAAATATTTATGAGTAAGATATTGTGCCTGAATAGTGATAAGCATCAGCTGATACGGAAGCGTTAAAACGTTTGCGGATAGAGGTTCGTTCTCCCGCATCCTCCTCCTCTTCTACCGCTTAACGCGATCTAATATTATGAAGAAAATTGAAAAAAGCATTAAGAACAAACAGTAAGTAAACTTTCGATATAATATCGTCATGGAAATAGCGTGCGAGGGTGCATCAGCTGATACGGAAGTGGCAAAACGTTTGCCGATAGTGGTTCGTTCTCCCGCATCATCCTCCTCTTCTACTGCTTAATGCGATCGAATATTATGAGGAGAACTGAAAAAAAGCATTAAGTACAAACTGCAAAGAAACTTTCAATATAATATCGTCAGGTAAATAGCATGTAGAGAATATATATATTTCATTTTAGTTTCCCATGGAGAGTACGATATACGTTTTCTTTGTACGAATTGTATAGTTTTCTTTTTGTCTTAGCTGAGTTTGTTTTTGTTAAGATTTCATGCAGCAAGGTCGATATGTAAAGAAGATAGAATGATGTTTAGAACCAAGGAATATTAATACTGTAATACTATAATCATGAAAATTAGATAAACCCCTAATAGAGTGAGTAAATAAATATTTTATGAGTAAGATATTGTGCCTGAATACTGATAAGCATCAGCTGATACGAAAGCGGCCAAACATTTGCTGATAGAGGTTCGTTTTCTCACATCTTCCTCCTCTTCTACCGCTTAATGCGATTGAATATTATGAAGAGAATTGAAAAAAAGCACTAAGAACAAATAGCAAACAAACTTTTGATATAATATTGTTAGGGAAATAGCATGCAAGGGTGCATCAGCTGATACGGAGGTGGCAAAACGTTATTTATGTTAACATGCAAATAGTGTACAGTATAAAAGATATACAGATTTACTGTAGAGTAAACAAATTAATGCACTCTATTATGCGGTGGGCAACAGGCATACACTGGGACATGCATGGTGGCTAGACACACTATATCAAAGATATAAGATAAGTAAGAAATATTTTATAAGTACATAACAAAGCAGAAAGATCTGTAGTTATATCCTGTCGTTGTGTTGCATTTTACATCAATTTGACTTAGATAATTAGCGTTTGTATACGAAAACTTCATCACTAGGGATGGAAGCAAGTGTTGGAAGAGTGGTATCAGGTATTGTGGTTAGCTCATCTGATTCAGTCGCCCTTTAAGGGTACACCCTTGATTGGGAGAGAGGGAAAGGACGATTTTCTGTTTTACCCATTTTTGACAACTTTAACGTGTGCTGGTGCCAGATGTAAAAGGAAAGGGGCTCTATCTAAACTATAAACAGTAAAAAATTGCCCTTTTATGTAAGTATTCGTAGTAAAATAATGTCATAAATGACGATGTTTTGATATCCTTCCATTGTGTTGCATTTTACATCAATTTGGCATAGATAATCAGCATTTCTGTACCATAACTTCGTCACTGGGGATGGAAGCAAGTGTTGGAAGAGTGGTATGAGGTGTTGCCATTTCTGGCAACTTTAACGTGTGCTGGTGCCAGATGTAAAAGGAAAGGGCTCTATCTAAATTATAAGCAGCAAAAAATTGCCCTTTTATATAAGTATTTCTAGTAAAATAATGTCATAAATGAAAATGCTTTGATATCTTTTCGTTGCGTTGCAGTTTACATCAATTTGACTTAGATAATCAGCGTTTTTGTATTATAACTTCGTCACTAGAAATGGAAGCAAGTGTTGGTGCCAGGTGTAAAAGGAAAGGGCTCTATCTAAACTATAAACAGCAAAAAATTGCCCTTTTATGTAAGTATTCATAGTAAATTAATGTCATAAATAACGATGTAATGATATCCTTTCGTTGTGTTGCATTTTACATCGTTCTTGACTTAGATAATCAGCGTTTCTGTATGATAGCTTCGTCACTAGTGATGGAAGCAAGTGTTGGAGAGTGGTAAGAGGTGTTGTGGTGAGCTTATCTGATTCACTCGATCAAGTGAAGCGTATCTATGCCCATTATCATTGTTTCTTATGGAAAATGACTTGTTACATCACGTGATTTTTACATTACGCGTCTCTTCTGACAACCCATCTTCGCTTTATTCCAAGAACTGGGTGTATATATATATATATATATATATATATATATATATATATATATATATATATATATATATATATATATATATATATATATATATATATATATATATATATATATATATATACATACACAGTAATCCCTCGTTTATCGAGGGGGTTGGGGTTTGGTTCCGGGACCGGCCGCGATTGGTGAATTTCCGTGAAGTAGGAACACCTTAAAAATATATATATATATATATACATATATATATATATATATAATATATATATATATATATATATATATATTATATATATATATATATATATATATATATATATATATATATATATATATACACAGTGTTGCCTCACTTATCGCGGTAGTTCGGTTCCGGGACCCGGCGCGAACCCGGAAATCCGTGGAGTAGGATCAGCCTATATGTACATAGATATTTTAATGTATTTTTACGTTTACACTGTATAAACCCTCCCTGTACTGTTAAAAAAATACCCTTTACATTATAAAGAACAGCAAGCAACGTAATTTTTTCATGAAAGTGATAGGAAAACTTACCATGGATGAGGTGATGATGACTTGACATTAATAGGTTCCATATTTTACAATAATTTTTACGTTTACATAAAATAGCGGCCAACATCCACAAACTTTCTTCCTTCTTTCAACATATCTAAGAGTTTCACTTTATCTACAATGGTTAACATTTTCCTTTGCCGCTTAGGCTCACTACAAGAAGCCTTAGCAGATGAAGGATGCTTGGGAGGCATTGCAAAGGTTAAAATATGCGAGTTAAAAATTCACAAGCAAAACATATTAATAATAATAAGCACAACATGAATGGCGCACACAAGTGAGGCGAGACATTGGAAGATGGTGGAAGCCTTTGTCCGAAACGCTGATAGCGGTATCGTATTTTACATGTTGCAATACTGTTAGTATTTATGTTTTTTACTATTTTTTACTGTTATATTATTCTTAGGCTAAGAAATAAGTTTTTTTTTTTTCAATAAAATCATGAAACTACTGGAAATATAAATATATATGCTAGCTCACGTAGCTTCGACCCCAATACATTGTACGCTATCGAACACAAGCAAAACGTGAGTTAGACTGAACGAGTCTTTGTCCAAAACGCTGATAGCGGTATCGTATTTTACATGTTGCAATACTGTTAGTATTTATGTTTTTTACTATTTTTTACTGTTTTATTATTCTTAGGCTAATAAATACGTTTTTTTTATCAATAAAATCAGCTAAGTGTACTCTTAGTATTGTAACATAATAGCTATTGTAAAATTTGGAAATATATGTTTGTTTGTTTGAGCCTCGAGTTTTGCCAACACTTTCTCTACCAAGGCAAAAATTTCTTCCAATTCCTTGGTTGTGAATCTCTTGGGCTCTGGGGATGGTATCTCTTGTTACCAATAATAATAATAATAATAATAATAAGGTCTATGGAGAATTTTTGGAATAGACATCATGAAAGTAATGCAGAAGTGTATCAAAACCCAGCAGAGAGCCGGATATTCATTACACATCTTTTATAATCCCTTCACATCTGACAAGTCACAATACACTCCCGATTTTTGGTTCTCTCTATGTTTTCTTCGTACCCAGGCCTGATGAGGGGAGATTTATTTTATATATATTCAGTGTTGCCTCACTTATCGCGGTAGTTCGGTTCCGGGACCCGGCGCGAACCAGGAAATCCGCGAAGTAGGATCCGCCTATATGTACATAGATATTTTAATATATTTTTACGTTTACACTGTATAAACCCTCCCTGCACTGTTAAAAAAACACCCTTTACATTATAAATAACAGCAAGCAACGTATATTTTTATGAAAGTGATAGATAAAATTACAGTGAATGAGGCGATAATGACGTGACATACATATCATTTACAATTAATTTTTCATTTACGTACTGTATAAACCCTCCCTGCACTGTTAAAAAAACACCCTTTACATTATAAATAACAGTAAGCAACATAAACTTTTATGAAATTGATAGATAAAATTACGGTGAATGAGGTGATAATGACGTGACATACATATCATTTACAATTATTTTTTCGTTTACGTACTGTATAAACCCTCCCTGCATTGTTAAAAAAAACACCCTTAACATTATAGATAACAGCAAGCAACGTAAATTTTGATGAAAGTGATAGGAAAACTTACCGTGAATGTGATGATGACGTGACATACATACTCATTTACAATTATTTTTTCGTTTACGTACTGTATAAACCCTCCCTACACTGTTGAAAAAACACCCTTTACATTATAAATAACAGCAAGCATCGTAAATTTTTATGAAAATGATAGATAAAATTACGGTGAATGAGGTGATAATGACGTGACATACATACTCATTTACAATTATTTTTTCGTTTACGTATTGTATATACCCTCCCTGCACTGTTAAAAAAACACCCTTTACATTATAAATAACAGCAAGCAACGTAAATTTTTATGAAAGTGATAGATAAAATTACGGTGAATGAGGTGATAATGACGTGACATACATACTCATTTACAATTATTTTTTCGTTTACGTACTGTGTAAAACCCTCCCTGCACTGTTAAAGAAACACCCTTTACATTATAAATAACAGCAAGCAACGTAAATTTTTATGAAAGTGATAGATAAAATTACGGTGAATGAGGTGATAATGACGTGACATACATACTCATTTACAATTAATTTTTCGTTTACGTACTGTATAAACCCTCCCTGCACTGTAAAAAAAACACCCTTTACATTATAAATAACAGCAAGCAACGTAAATTTTTATGAAAGTGATAGAGAAAATTACGGTGAATGAGGTGATAATGACGTGACATACATACTCATTTACAATTATTTTTTCGTTTACGTACTGTATAAACCCTCCTTGCACTGTTAAAAAAACACCCTTTACATTATAAATAACAGCAAGCAATGTAAATTTTTATGAAAGTGATAGATAAAATTACCATGAATGAGGTGATGATGACGTGACACACATACTCATTTACAATTATTTTTTCGTTTACGAACTGTATAACCCCTCCCTGCACTGTTAAAAAAGCACCCTTTACATTATAAATAACAGCACGCAACGTAAATTTAAAAAAAAAATGAAAATACTGAAAATGTTTTTTTTTCAATATTTTAATATTTTTGCGTATACCCATAAAATAAAATAATAATTTATCCCCCCAAAAACCGCGATAGTGTGAGAACGCGAACCAAGAAGCGCGAATAACCGGGGTAACACTGTATATATATATATATATATATATATATATATATATATATATATATATATATATATATATATATATATATATATATATATATATATATATATATATATATTGTCCCTTCGCTATATTGCGGTTCACCTATCGCGAATACAGTGCATTTCCTTTTTTTTTTTTTAGCGAGCTTTTTTTTTTTCCAGGTATATGTGAGAATATTAAAATATTAAAAAATAAAAAAATTTCAGTATTTTCATTATTTTATTGAAAAATTTGTTTTTCCATTATTTTATTGAAAATTTGTTTTTCCATTATTTTATTGATAAAAAAGTGTATTTCCCAGCCTAAGAATAATAAAAAAATGAATGAATAGTAAAAGAAAACATAAATTTAAACATGTAACTCTTCACCATAGAAAGTACAATACCGTTATTGGCGTTTCGGAAAACGCAAAGGGTCGCACTTACGTGAGCTAGCACATATTAAAATTAAAATTTCCAGTATTTTGATTATTTTATTGATAAAAAAATTTATTTCTTAGCCTAAGAATAATAAAACAGTAAAAAATAGTAAAAAACATAAATTTAAAAATGTAACTCACAGTATTGCACCATGTAAAATACGATACCGATATCAGCGTTTCGGAAAACGAAGAGGTTCGCACCAACGTGAGCTAGTACATATTAAAATTTCCAGTATTTTCATTATCTTATTGATAAAAAATTTATATCTTAACCTAAGTAAAAAACATATAACACAGTATTGCATCATGTAAAATGCTGTACTATAGCGTACACTGTATTGACGTCTTGGAAAACGTAAAAGCTATCACCTACGTGAGATAGTTCATGGGATGCTATTGGCTGAAAGGGTAGGAGACGACGAAAAACAGAATTGTTTTTCTGTATGTTCTGTATCATGGGGTCTGATTGGCTTTTTGATTGAAGCTTGGTTTTCCCACCATCTTCCATGGTCTCGCCTCACCCCGTTCAGTCTACTCACGTGTGTGTCGTTCGCGTTGTACTTGTGATATTTTTTAATCTCGTTTTTCAACCTCTGCAATGCCTCCCAAGCGTCCTTCATCTTCTACGGCTTCTGGTAGTAAGCCTAAGCGGCAAAGGAAGATGTTGACCATAACAGATAAGGTAAAACTGTTAGATATGCTGAAGGATGGAAAAAGGTTCGCAAATGTCGGCCTCCATTTTGGCCTCAACGAATCTACTGTTCGATCCATTAAAAAGGACGAGGCAAATATCAGGAAAACAGTGACTATTTCATTTAGTAAAACAGCGAAGAGGGTCATAACACCCCGCAAAAAGATAATAGAGCGGATGGAATGTGCTTTGGCCATGTGGATTGCTGATTGCAGAAAGAACATCAGCGTAGACAGCAATATCATACAAACAAAGGCGAAGAAGCTGTACGATACATTCACTGCAAACGAACCCGACGACGACACTGGCGACCGTGGAGAGGAGGAGAGAGAAGAAGATATCGATGACGCACAACCAGGACCCTCCAGCAATTCTCCACCGAGGAAACAATCGTTCGTGGCAAGTAAGGGATGGTTCGCCAAATTTCAAAAACGCTATTGCCTAAAGATCGTTTCGGTTTATGACAAAGCCGCCTCTGCAGATACAGCTGCAGTAGAAGATTAACTGAACAACAACTTTAAGATAAGTATCGCTGAAGGGGAATATGCTCCTGAGCAAGTGTTTAACATGGATGAGACTGGGTTATTTAGGAAAAGAATGCCATCTCGCACTTTTCTCTTCAAGGAAGAAGCTAAAGCCCCGGGATTTAAAGCGCACAAAGACCGCGTTACCCTCATCATGTGCGGGAATGCTGCAGGCTTCATGTTAAAGCCCGGGTTTATCTACAAGTCAAAGAACCCTAGGGCTTTGAAGAATAAAAACAAGAATCTGCTGCCAGTGTATTGGATGCATAACCCTAAGGCCTGGATCATGAAAAGCCTCACATTGGACTGGTTTCACCAATGCTTTATCCTTCAGGTCAAAATTGATCTTGTGGAAAAAGGCCTTGAATTTAAAGTCCTTCTTTTGATGGATAATGCTGGTGGCCACGCAACTGATTTCGAATATGACGATGTTCAAGTAGAGTTCCTGACACCGAATACAACATCACTGATTCAGCTTATGGATCAAGGCGTTATTCGTGCATTCAAGGCCCTCTACACACGAAATGCCTCGGCGAACCTGATTGAATCTATGGATTCGGACAAAGAATTCTCAATAAAGACTTACTGGTGTAATTACACGATTGCTACATGCCTTCAATATATTCAGAATTCAGTCAAAGAGATGAAGCCAGCCACAGTCAATGTCAGCTGGAAGAAATTGTGGCCCGAAGTCCCGTACGACTACGAGGGATTCGCTCCTGACGAAGTCCAGAACTCGGCAGTTGCGAAAACTGTGAGGTTGGCTGCATTTCTAAGAGGACTCACGAAGACGTGAATGAACTGATTGACTGCCACTCGCAGCCTTTGACTGATGAAGACTTGGAGGAAATGACAAAATCAGCGAACGAAGAAAGGGAAGAAGAATATCCAGAGGAAACGCACGAAGAAATCGAAGAACATGGCCTTAAACTCGAACATCTGGCAGCCATGTATGAACATGTGAAAGCAGTCCAACAACTCTCACATGAACTTGATGATAATATGGTTCGTTCGGTAACCTTCTGCAATCTTCTCGACGATGCCATGATTCCTTACAAGACCATCTTCCAACAAGAGAAGAAACAGCAACAGCAACTCTCCATTACCATGTTCTTCTCTCTCAAAAAGCAGTCGTAAAGCTGTCATTGGCTGCAGAATAATTTCCTCTGAAGT
>JAXCGZ010019421.1:0-30000 GCA_037179515.1 Halocaridina rubra | reverse complement strand
GCTGTTGGAGACTTCAAGCTGAAGCCCTTGTTGGTTTACTTGGCAGAAAATCCAAGGGTATTGGAAGGATCATCTGGAAGTCGAACAAGAAGGCTTGGATAACCTTTCTGACTTTAGAGAACTGGTTCAGCAACCATTTTGTGCCAGAAGTGGAGATGTACTGTGCTTCCAAGGGTCTGCCCTTTAAGGTGTTGCTAATGCTGGAGAATGCCCTTGGTCACCCTCCCCATTTGGATGACTCATCGTAATAGCAAGGTGGATTACCTACCACCTAATACCACTTTCCTTTTACAGCCAATGGATCAGGGGGTCATTGCCTTTTTCAAGGCCCACTACCTCCGAAGGAGAATCGCAATGGCTCTCAGGGCAACTGAGAAGAACAAGAACTTGACTTTCAGGAAGTTTTAGAAGTTGTACAATATTTTTCATACTGTGAAGAATATTGCTGATTCATGGGAGAAAATTATGCAGATAAACTTGAAAGGGGGATGGAGGAAACTGTGCCTCCAGTTTTTTAATGACTTTCGTGTCATTGAGGAGACAGTTGAGGCTGTCACCAAGAATGTTGTTGCCCTGAGTAAGGAGTTCACTTTGGAGGTGGGGGCTGCTGATATAACAGAGCTACTGGACTCTCACGGAGAGATGTTATATACTTAGTACCTCATTCCACTGGAGAAGCAGATGATTGTAGAGAAGGAAGAAATACCAAACCCAGAGACCAAGAGATTTGCAAGCTGGGACATAGAAGAAGCTTTTACCCTGATAGAGGAAGGGTTGGCAAAGTTTGAGGCTCAGGACCCCAACACTACCACGTTCACTAAGGTCGCCAAAGGGGTCATGGATATCCTGTGGTGTTACACAGGGAAATTTGGGAGAAGAAGACTGCATCCTTCCAAACTCCCCTAAACCAATTGTTCAAGAAGGTAGAACCCCACCAACAACCCTGTACCCTCTACTTCAGCTGCCTCTATAGACTCACCTGCACCAGTATCTCAAGCATCTTCTCAAGGTTCTCTTGCCTCTCCAGACTCACTTGCCCCAGTCTTTTCAGCACCTGCCTCACCAGTTTCCTCCTCCCTATAAGCATGTCTCTCCTTCCCTTGAAGTGCCCCTTCCAGTGTGCAAGCCAACCACACAAGTAATGATAAGCAATTTAGTGTACTTTCACTATTTTTATATCTTAGAATAAGAACTTAAATTATGTTTCTATGTTTTAGATTATATATTTTTAGCATAGGTAAAAAACACTGTCGTAAATCGAGGACCCCATATATATATATATATATATATATATATATATATATATATATATATATATATATATATATATATATATATATATATATATATATATATATATATATATATATATATATATATATATATATATATATATATATATATATATATATATATATATATACATTCTTTCTTTCCTCCCACAGGTAGGCTTTTTAGCATGCCAGGTGGAGCATCATCTTCTCCATTCTGCTCTGTCCCGGAAGATATCCTCTTCCTCCAATCTATTCAGTCTTCCCATTCTATATTTTGTTAAGATTTCCTGTATACCATCCCCCCATCTTATTCGTGGGCTGCCTGTGGGCCTTCTTCCATCTGGTGTCCATTTGAATGCTAGTTTTGGAATTCTTGCCTGTCCCAGCCACCTCAACTTAGCTTGCTCAATTTTTGTTTCCAATGATACCACTCCCAGTTTTCTTCTAAGTTCTTCATTCCTTATTCTATCCATTCGTGTTTTTCCGAGTATAAGTCTGATAGGTTTCATTTTTGCAGCTACTAATCTATCATGTCTGTTGTAGTCAATGTCCAAGTTTCAACTCCATAGGTTAATGTTGATATAAGGACAGTCGTGTAGACTAGTTTCTTAATTTCTGCTGGGATATGTTTTTATTTGAACAATGGGTAGAGCATGTGGAATTGTCTGCAGTATTTACTGATTCTTTCAGTGATCTCATTGTGCATACCTCCAGTTGATTTAATCTTTACTCCAAGATACTTAAATTCATTTGCTTGTGGGAGTGTAGTTCCATTGGGACTTATATTTAGGATCTCTTCTCCTCTACCAAATATCATGACTTCAGTCTTCACTTTATTCATCTTCATTCCCGCTTCTTCAAGTGCCCTATCCCATCTCTCTGCCTTCTCCTGCATTCCTTCCCTACTTGTTTCCCAATGGCAGATATCATCTGCATAGGCTAATGACCTCATTGGTGTTTCTTTCTGGTTGTTTACTTGTTTCATGATTTTGTCCATATAGGTTATGAACAACAAAGGTGACAAAACACTTCCCTGCTTCACCCCAGATGTTATTTCAAACCATTTTTCATTTTATACTCTGTGCTTACTTTGCTTATTCATGGACTGTATGTGCTCTTGATTGCTTTCAGTAGTTGACCATTTATTCCATAATAGTGTAGGCATTTCCACAGTCTTTTTCTAGGTATAGAGTCAAAAGCTTTGTGCGGATCAATGAAAATCATGTACAATTTATTATCGAATTTCCAGGCTTTTTCCATCAGTTGTCGAATGGAAAATATCATATATGTTGTACCTATGCGGTTCCGAAAGCCATGCTGCCATTCTCCCAGTTGTGGTTCAGTGATAATCCTAGCTCTTCTTTCTAATATTCTTTCATACAATTTAGCTGCATGATTTATCAAGGAAATGCCTCTATAGTTTTCACATTTTGTTGGATATCCTTTCTCAAAAAATGGGCAAATGGTTTGCTTACCCCAATCTTCATGGCCAATACCTTCTAATAAGGATTGGTTGATGATGTCTAGTAAATATGTTCTTATATTTTCACTTGCCTCCTTGAAGAGTTCAATCGGTAGTTCATCTATACCAGATGCTTTCCCATTACTCATTGTTTTCAATGCATCCTTCATCTCTGTCATGGTCACCATGTCTTCTGGATCTATCATGACCTCTGTCTCATCTTCCGGACCAGCTTGAGGGACATTTAACAAATTGGTGAAATATTCTGTCCATTTGATGTTGATTTCCTCTGGTTCATTTATAACTTCACCATTGTCGTCAACTATAGTCTTATATCTATTTACAGTTTTTCTGCAACTATTACTCAGTTTATATATAAGTATTTTATTTCTGGTGAAATCTACTTTCAGTTCCTCCGCCAAATCTTTCCACGCTCCATCTCTAAGTGTTCTCTTAAGGCTATCAACATTTCTTCTTTCTATCACATATTCTAGTCTAGTTTCAGGTGTTTTATGTATCAGCCACTTCCTCAGACTATTTGCCTTTTTCTTAACTGCTATTTTCATTTCTTCAGTCTATCAAGGGGTCTGCCTTTTTCTGGTGCCACCCACTGTCCTTACTCCCAGAGTTTCCTCTGACACTTCTCTCATTTTCAGCGCTAAGTATTTCCACTTTTCTGAAATGTCCTCCTCATTCCCTTCCAATTCATTCTTTTCACACTTTCGTATAAATTGTTACTTATGAGAAGCATCTTTCAGATTTTCAATTTTTATCTTTTTTGTCTGGATTGTTATTGGGGGTCTTGTGCATTCTTGTGTTATTATTGCTATTACCAGTCTGTGGTCTGAATCCATGGAATCTCCTGATAGAACCTTTACATTATTGAAGATCCTTTTATCTGATGAGAGGAAATAGTCTATTATCGATTTTTTATCAAATTGTCCTGTATTCCTGTTCCATCGATATCTTGTAAATTTATGCAAATCATGTTTTTTGAAATATTCATTCATGATAGACATATTATGCAATAAACACTAATCCATAAGTCTCTCTCCATCATCATTTCTGGTTTCTTCACCAAAAGGACCAATAACATTTCCTACATTTCCTGTCTAGGCCTACCCTTCCAATTAAATCCTCCATTATGATTATATTTTCATTATCTGGTAAATATTAAATTTCACTCTCCAGTTTTTCGTAGAATTGTTCTTTGATCTGGTTGGTTAATCCTTGTTGTGGTGCATACACCTGAAAGATATGCATTCTTCCTCTCTTCAGTTGAAGAGAAATTCTCATAATTCTCTCATTTACCAGTTTCACAGTTTTGATACTTCTTGATACCTTTGGTCCAATTAGGACTACTACTCCATACTTTGCGGTTCCCTGTTCAATGCCGCTATATATTTAGGTATAGTTATCTCTGAGATCCAGTCCGCTTTCCTTGTTCTTCAGTCTGGTTTCTAACATTCCCAATATGTCCAGTCTTGTCGCCTTCATCAAATCTAACAATTCTTCTTCTTTGTCCTTGTATGCTGGCTAGTACAGTGGTAACGCGCTGGCTTCGCATTCACGAGGTCGAAAGATCGGTCCCCGTCCAAGACCGAGAGTTTAAGCTGTTTACTGGCAGGAACTGCTGTGGGTGGACATCACAGTGGGGGGTTGGGGCTTGTCCTGGCTGACGAATACCCATTGTAAAATGGAAATAAAGTTTATTTATTTTTTTTTTTTTTTTTTTTTTTTTACATTGAACATTCCAAATCGTAATCTATTTTGAGCTCGTTTGATCATCGAGATTTTGCACCTGGTTTCAACATCTCTGGTCCGTCCGTTGATGCTTCTATTGGGTTCACATGCAGGGAAATACAGTGTCCGGCTTGCAAGGCCTGTTGACATCGGTTTTTGGTCCACGGCTCTCAAAAATTTAAGAGCTACCCTCATCCGCCACCTGAGGGACACGCCCAGTAGGGGTTAACTCCCCCCTGGGCTGTATATATATATATAATATATATATATATATATATATATATATATATATATATATTATATATATATATATATATATATATATATATATATATAATATTATATATATATATATATATATATCACCCCATATACATAGGTATTTTACATTTATTTTTACCTTTACCGTATAAACCCTCCTTGCACTGTTAAAAAACCACCCTTTACTACTATTAATAACAGCGTGCAATTGTAAATTTATATGAAAGTGATAGGTAAACTTACCATGAATGAGGTGATGACGACGTGACATACTCATATATGTGGGGGTTTTAATGATGCTAGAGTGTTGTTAAGATTCTGTTTTACTAAGGGGACTCAAAGTACCGAGCTCGGTTAAGAGCTCACAAACAGACAGGACAGATATTTGTACTTGAACACCCCATTCCTATTACCATTAGTCGGTTAAATGAAACTCAGAATTCAACTTTCTTTTAATTTTGGAAATGCAATGACATTAAAAGAATTGAATTAAATTTCTCAAATTAAATTTTATGAAATGCTGCCTCGAATCCCGGAGGTGGTGAGTATGATTTCGTTTCCCGGCACCACGGACGTATGCCAAGACTTTGGCCTCAACTCGATGATTACCTCTGTCACACAGGCAGAGTAGAATACAGGACACTGCAATTTCAGAAACAGAAATGACACACTGTTTATAATGGGAAACTGAAAGCATGAGCACACATATAATGAGTTTCCAATGTCATTCTACTGGATGAATATATATAGGTTATTCACAGCTAACCAGAAATATTTATGCTATCATAATAGCATACAAAACTTTAATTCTTTACTGGTTTTAAAGAAAACAATATATTCACAATAAATGAAGAATAAGCAAGACAAATACAGTACTGTATGTATTCCTTAAATTGTGGGCAACCACAAAAGTTGCAATGCTTATTACTGATTAATAATTAATATGGTAACACTCTATTTAGGATAAAGGAAGAATCTACGAGATAAATACAGTATTCATTCACTTTTAGTTATCAAGAACTTTGCAATGAAAAAAAGGGTGCAAAACCACCTTTTGAGGTATTTGCAACTTATAACTCAAAACACTTTATCCCCAACATATGAAGAATTAGCAAGATAAATACGGTATGCATTCATTAAATTGTGGTTAACAAGAAATATTTGCAAAGCCAACTGGGAAAAATTACCTTTAAAATATTTGCAATTTTTTTCAGCAAATAGCTTTATTGACGAGTTTTTAACGTAAAACACTTTATTTACGATGATAGAAAGGGGTGAAATGAAATTAGAATTTATTAGGAAGAGAGATAGATTTTTACGGGCACATAACCAGTCTTCAGAGGATGAGGTTTTCGTTTATCACATTCAGTGAAAAGAAACTTCTCAGCAATGTATATCAGCTGTAATTTACAGGTTAAGGAATTAACTTTGGCATGTGAGATTCCAGTTTGTTAATCTACAAAATTTCGTGTGACTTGGAAGGAAATCAGAGAATAAAAATCCATAAGATTTATCCAGTAACGAATGTAACTAATTCTCGAAAATAAACCAATTTGCTTGACCCACGAGCTTTACCATACACTATCCCTCACCTTGTTGTGCTAGATGAATTCCTGTGAAGATGCCACGTAATTAAGATTTGAAATAAACTTAGACTACCCAGGCGAGATGTTGCCTCTGGGCAGTCTCGGCGCCAAAAGAGAGCGTCTCCTTGTTCCTCGTGAGGTCATCTGTAGGAGACATTTCTAGAGCAGTAATTGGCTCTGATATCATTTTAAGGACTATTTTAGTGGTGGTCCCTGGCAGGCAATTATAGCAGAGATGCAAGGGAGAGACAGTATTTTTAGGTGCAACAAGTGGAAGCAAATAAAATAAAACGAGAATAATAATGAAAAGTTAGGTTACTGGTTATTTTTTTCTTAATTTTCTTGGCTCGTAGCAGACAGAAAAATAGGAGCAGCCTTTATATTGGGGCTATACTTCTACACGTACAAGAAGAGTAAATAAGCTATTTAAAATTAGCTATAAGCTAAAATACAAATTGCAAATAATCATAATCTGCGAAAGTCAAGAAGTGGGAATTAATTTTTTTAGTTAGAAAATAACAGTTATGTTACTAATTTATTTGATAAGGCATCTAACAGCCTCTGTTGACATTGAGCGAAACACTCTGTCACAAAGGCCCTTTCTAGAGAATATTGATTTAGCAAAATTCTACTACAGAAGGCGAAAAAAGAACAGAGGAAGTTACGGTGACTTCAGTGTTATTATGAGGGATGAGATATCCTTCTCATGGAAAAGAACAAATGAACAATAAGAATGGGATCCACCACTGGAACATATCATACTATTAGTAAAAGTAAACAAGTCTTGTAAACAAAACAGTAAATGACATGCAAAACATAAAAGAAATGTGATCAAATTCAAATTTCAAGAAAATTAAATCACAATTAGATATCAGTGAATATCAATATTTAAGTTTATGAATGCTTCACATGCAAGAAGGCAATAATATAATATACAAAATAAAATACAGTATACGCAAATTAAACATTTGAACCACGTCGTCATTAACATTGGCGACTGGATTTAAAACATTCAGCTATTCAGCACTAAACTAAAATGTTTCTGCCAAGTTCTGGCTTTCAAAGTCCCACAAAGGGAAATATAAAACTACGATCAAAAAGTTATTCTTCATCTTTTTCGTTTTCCATTAGGAATAACGTTTGTACGCTAAAGTAAACAAGTACAGTACAGTATTAAAGACATAAAAGATAAACATAAAAATAAACAACACATTAGAGAAGTAATCTTTACTGACTAGCCAAATTTAGGCTAACAGCACCAGCTTCCTCATTTGAGGGTAACGACCGTCGACTTAGTAGATCAGCAAGGTCATTATCCTTGCCATGAACATGTTGGGCAGTGAATTTGAAAAGATTCAGGTAAAGTGCCCACCTTTTCAGGCGAGGATTTAGCTTGTCTGCAGTCTGTAAATATAGGAGAGGTCGGTGGTCGGTTCTCAGTGTAAAATGTTGGCCATACAGATGGACTTCAAATTTCCTTATGGCCCAATATGCAGCTAGAACTTCCTTCTCCACGGTGGAGTAATTTCGCTCTGCAGGGCGAAGCCTGCGGCTTGCATATCGCACTGGAGCTACTTCTGCTGAGTTGTCTGATCGGGCTTGCAAGAGCACGGCACCCAGGCCTTCGTCTGAGGCGTCGGTCTGCAAGATAAATGGAAAATCAGGGTTTACCAGTTGTAATACTGGCTCACCTGCCAATGCTTCTCGGAGCTTGAAAAATGCTCTCTCCGCTTCATCTGTCCATTTGACAGGGGAGGATTTACTTTGCTTCGAGGAGGTCAGTTGCTGCAAAGGGGCAGCGATAGTATTAAAGTGTGGAATGAACCGTTGGTAGTAGCCGACACTACCCAGGAATGATCTCAGTTGAGTGACAGTGGCAGGTTTCTCCATATCCTTAATTGCTTGTACCCTGTCATGTAAAGGGGACATAACTCCTTCTCCAACCACGTGGCCGAGATACTGCAATTGTGTGAAACCAATCTCACATTTGGAAGGCTTTAAGTGAAGGCCATGCTGGTTCAGACGAGTGAGAACTCTGCGGAGGGTCTCGAGGTGCGATGACCAATCCTGAGAATGCACCAGGATGTCGTCTATAAAGCATGAAACATTGTCGAGATCCTGTAGTACTATCCTCATGAGTCTGCTGAAGCAGCCAGGGGCATTTACCATACCAAAAGGCATGACCCTGAACTGGTATAGACCATATCTTGTGGAAAAAGCTGTAAGAGGCTTGGTAGTCTCGCTCAACGGGACTTGCCAAAATCCACTGGCCAGATCCAACTTGGACAGGTAACGGGCTTGAGAAAGCAACGAGAAAATATGCTCGGCGTCAGCAATGGGCTCTCCATCAAAGATGGTACGGGAGTTAAGCTTACGACAGTCAAGGCAGAACTTGTGACTGCCATCTCGCTTACGCACTGCCAGTAACGGCGAACACCAAGGCGAAATGCTCTTTTCAACTATTCCGAGGCGGACCCAAGTGTCAAGATCTTCCTTCAGCCGTAAGGACAGCTGGTGGGGAAGACCATAGGAATGCCGAAATGGCTCTGGGTCAGTCAGTCTGACATGATGCTCAAGGGTAGTGGTAATGCCTGGGAGGTCGTTGAAGACGTTCTCATAGTCCTCTAATAGCTTGTTCAGCTGTTCCCGTTGACTCGGTTGCAGTCTGGAGTTAATAATGCAATTACTCACACTTTCTTTTCGGTGTGTGGGAATGGCAGGATCCTTACCATCATCAAAAGCTAAGCTTATGTCTTCAATTGCAAGGGCGGTGGCTGCGGCCAGAGGGGCTTCTTCAGAAAAACTCCACTCCCGTAAGTCTGTCTCCACTGCAAGGGTGGAGTATTCCAATATAGGAAGTAAGGGGTGGCTATAATGGAGCACCTGTGTTGCTGCAGCCTCGGAGGTTCTGTTGATGCTTGAGGCATCTATAGGGGTTGCTGGGAGCGCCAGCGCAGGATCCCTGTGGGCCTCCGGGTCCTCACAATAAAGCTTCAGCTGGTTAATGTGGTATTTCCGGTTATTGCCATCAACATTTAGCACATAATTGTCAGGGGTCACCCGGTGTACCACAGTGTACGGTCCTTTCCAGCGTAGCATTAGCTTGCGGGTATCTGTTGGAAGAAGTAACAGAGCTCGATCTCCGGGTGTCAGGGCACGACGCCGCGCACGCTTGTCAAAGAGGAGCTTGGCAGTCTGCTGGTGACCCTTAATGGCTAATTGTGCAGTTTTCCAAGCCTTTTTGAGGTGAGACGAAAACTTCAAAATATACTCATGAACGTCCCTATCGTCATCTTCAATGGTAGGTGAATCCCAACATTCTGCCAAGAATTCTACTGGGCCTCTGACCTTATGACCATAAATCATCTCGAAAGGCGAGTATCCAGTAGTGTCGTGGGGCGTGTCTCTGAAGGAGAAAAGTGCAGCAGGGACGTACTTGTCCCACTGCCTAGGCATATCTATCACTAGCTTGCGCAAACATCGCTTCAATGTCCCGTTATAGCGTTCACATGCTCCATTTGATTGGGCATGATAGACACTCGTACGAATGTACTTGATTTCTAAAAGGTTACAGAAAGCCTCAAAGTGCCTACTTGTAAACTGACTTCCATTGTCAGAAGTGACCTGCTCAGGAAAGCCAACCCTGGAGCACATTTCAAATAGGGCATGAGCGACTGCTTCAGTTGTGATAGAAGACGGTGGCACTGCATCTGGGTACCTTGTTGCCAGGTCAGCATATACCAGGAGGAATTGTTTCCCCGTGGACAAAGTTGGATTAATAGGACCTAGTATGTCAATAGCGACATTGGAAATTGGCTCCATTGAGAGCTTAGTTATCCCCATGGGAACTTTCGGTACTGGTGCCGTTGAGGTGGATTGACAGACAGGGCAGGAACCTACATATCTGTCTACCTCGGTGTACATGTTTGGCCATGCAAAAGCCTTCTGAAGGACATGCCGAGTTTTTGCTTTGCCTCTGTGTCCACTCAGAGGTAAATGGTGTGCCACATACATAGCCTGGCGGCGCAATGAAACGGGCACCACCAACTGTTTAAAGGTGTGGCCATCTTTAGTCACATGCCTACGAAGTACTCCATCTTCAAGGACGTAAGTGATCTGGCCTCCTCCTCTCACCGTGAAGGTCCTTCCCTCGGTGGCCTGCTGCATCCAGCGTTTGAGGCTGGGGCAGTCTTGCTGCAGTTTGGCAAAGTCTGGACGGGACTTCAATGGCTCTAGAGGTGCATCATCTGGTAAAGGAGGGGGAAACTCTCCGCGTTCCACATTACGTGTACTGACTGCAGCAGACTCAACGGAGTCAGTCGGAGAATCGTCCAAATTCTTGGCATTGAGGCCAGGAGATGCTGCTGAAATGGCTTCATGTGACTTCCCCCGAGGGAAGTTATAACGAGAAATGTCCTTATGGTAGAGGTCGGCCTGGAAAGTAGGAACTAGGTTCAGTGTACGACCCATCAAGACAGGGTACATAAGCCCAATCATTGCCACAGCTGGGGCTTTTCCCTTGTAGTATTTGCAATCCAGGTTAATGACACAGCAGCGTCGTATTTGGGGTGTTCCTTCAGAAACCCGCAGACGAACGACTTTGCTGGTAAAATCTTCATCCCTGACAATTCTCTCGTCAACAAGTATGCCATTGGCCCCTGTGTCAAGGGCTATCTCAGCTTCCACACCATTTATGGTTTCTAGGCATTTTGGGATCATTTCCAGATCATCATGTTCGATGAATTCCACATTGGCAAGTTTGTGTGGTGGTTCCTCGGCATTATCCTCATTGGCCCTTTCTGGCCCTGTTTCCACAACATGGGCTGAGTGAGTGGCCAGACGGCTATGTGGGCCGCCGCTGTGTGAGGGAGCGTGGTGGCTCTTAGAGTTTGACTGAAAACCCTGGGAAGGTGGAGCAGAGTAATGGCTTTTGCCTCTTAACTGCTGAGGCTTAGGTCTTACCGGGTCATCCTTCTTGAGTGTGGGTGCATGGCCGTAATAAGGCTTAGGAGTGTGAGGAGGATGAGCTGGACGATTGAAGTTCTGCAAGGGGCTCTTGTGCTTCCCGTTCCTGTAATCTCTATTTCCGGATAAAGGACTACTGTCTGGGATTCCCGCTCGAAACCGAGCAAGCGCAAGCTCAAGTTCATGTTGTGCTTGTGCCTCCTTACGTTGTGCTTGTGCCTCCTTACGTGCTCTCTCCTCCAGCATATCTCGGCGTTCAACCATCTTCTCATGAGCCCATTCGAAGAGCTTCTGTCTTGGGGAAAAACCGTATCTCTCACCCCTAGCAATAAGCATGTCTAGGTAACGCTCCTCATCGAATGTTTTGATGGTTTCCATGTTTGTTTCCTGAACAGTCAATAACGAAGTGCCAAAACAACCACAAAAAAAACAAATCTCTACAGTACAGTAGTAGAAAAAAAAATGATAGAACCACACAACACCACAGTTCAAACTTAAACGTAAAAGTGATCTCAAAATCTCACCATAAAAGTGACTCAAAATTCAATCAAGTGCAACAGCAGCAAAATGTTGCAAAACAGTGCATGAAACACTGGCAATACAGAATGGCAGTCGTGCCTGCTTAACAGCAATATGTGGCAGTACCTGCGGTTATTGTGCAAATGAAAGGAATGAGCAACACAATCAAGTGCAACAGCAACAAAATGTTTCAAAACAGTGTATGAAACACTGGTAATACAGAATGGCAGTCGTGCCTGCTTAACAGCAATACGTGGCAGTACCTGCAGTTATTGTGCAAATGAAAGGAATGAGCAACACAATCAAGTGCAACAGCAACAAAATGTTGCAAAACAGTGTATGAAACACTGGTAATACAGAATGGCAGTCGTGCCTGCTTAACAGCAATACGTGGCAGTACCTGCAGTTATTGTGCAAATGAAAGGAATGAGCAACACAATCAAGTGCAACAGCAACAAAATGTTGCAAAGCAGTGTATGAAACACTGGTAATACAGAATGGCAGTCGTGCCTGCTTAACAGCAATACGTGGCAGTACCTGCAGTTATGGTGCAAATGAAAGGAATGAGTAACAACGAATTTTACCGACTAGCACCCAGTGCCTGAGAGTACAATCAAGTACAGTATAGCGGTCGTGCCTGCGTATGAGCGCATATATGGCAGTACCCACAAATAAAAGGTCGTAAGTAATACGAACAAGTACAGTATCGCGGTCGTGCCTGCGTATGAGCGCGTATATGGCAGTACCCACAAATAAAATGTCGTAAGTAATACGAACAAGTACAGTATTGCGGTCGTGCCTGCGTATGAGCGCGTATATGGCAGTACCCACAAATAAAATGTCGTAAGTAATACGAACAAGTACAGTATCGCGGTCGTGCCTGCGTATGAGCGCGTATATGGCAATACCCACAAATAAAATGTCGTAAGTAAAATTCTGGAGTGTTACCAAAAGGGCACAGATCCTATGCAAAATACACCAACGATAAGCTAACAGCTTACTAGGCAGCCAGATTACACATTTCTACTAGTAATGAGAAAATTTATTTTCATGTGACAACTCAGACACATGAAAGGCTTAGCCTAGGCTCGATAAATGACACCAAAGTTTTTCTTCCAATCTATGAGCAGTCAATGCTTGAATATAAAACACAATTATAAGCAAAAATACTTAATATGCTTTCTCCCAATTCCTAATTCCAAGGAAATATAAACAATTCCTAACAAGTATCACCCTTTAACGGATATATAAAACACGAATGCTTTAAAACTCAATCTTATCACGCAAATAAATGAAATTTTATATAACACGTCTTCTCGTCATGCAAAATTTCTAAAGTCTGTTACCACATAATCTCATGTAGATTTCCTGATAGATTGTTTACCACATGGGAAACAAGAAAATATTAGTTACCATAATCAATATTGAAAATAAAGAAAAATTTCTTATCCGCAACGTTTCTAGCGCGAAAATTTTCGTGTGCAGCCTAAGATTCATTCATTTCAATAATCGAGCCAATGGTAATCGGGTTTCATGTGCAATGTTAAAAAGCAAAATAAAAATAAATTTATAAAATCAGTCTGTCTGTTCAGGTCCCTGTTCGGGCGCCAAATCTGTGGGGGTTTTAATGATGCTAGAGTGTTGTTAAGCTTCTGTTTTACTAAGGGGACTCAAAGTACCGAGCTCGGTTAAGAGCTCACAAACAGACAGGACAGATATTTGTACTTGAACACCCCATTCCTATTACCATTAGTCGGTTAAATGAAACTCAGAATTCAACTTTCTTTTAATTTTGGAAATGCAATGACATTAAAAGAATTGAATTAAATTTCTCAAATTAAATTTTATGAAATGCTGCCTCGAATCCCGGAGGTGGTGAGTATGATTTCGTTTCCCGGCACCACGGACGTATGCCAAGACTTTGGCCTCAACTCGATGATTACCTCTGTCACACAGGCAGAGTAGAATACAGGACACTGCAATTTCAGAAACAGAAATGACACACTGTTTATAATGGGAAACTGAAAGCATGAGCACACATATAATGAGTTTCCAATGTCATTCTACTGGATGAATATATATAGGTTATTCACAGCTAACCAGAAATATTTATGCTATCATAATAGCATACAAAACATTAATTCTTTACTGGTTTTAAAGAAAACAATATATTCACAATAAATGAAGAATAAGCAAGACAAATACAGTACTGTATGTATTCCTTAAATTGTGGGCAACCACAAAAGTTGCAATGCTTATTACTGATTAATAATTAATATGGTAACACTCTATTTAGGATAAAGGAAGAATCTACGAGATAAATACAGTATTCATTCACTTTTAGTTATCAAGAACTTTGCAATGAAAAAAAGGGTGCAAAACCACCTTTTGAGGTATTTGCAACTTATAACTCAAAACACTTTATCCCCAACATATGAAGAATTAGCAAGATAAATACGGTATGCATTCATTAAATTGTGGTTAACAAGAAATATTTGCAAAGCCAACTGGGAAAAATTACCTTTAAAATATTTGCAATTTTTTTTAGCAAATAGCTTTATTGACGAGTTTTTAACGTAAAACACTTTATTTACGATGATAGAAAGGGGTGAAATGAAATTAGAATTTATTAGGAAGAGAGATAGATTTTTACGGGCACATAACCAGTCTTCAGAGGATGAGATTTTCGTTTATCACATTCAGTGAAAAGAAACTTCTCAGCAATGTATATCAGCTGTAATTTACAGGTTAAGGAATTAACTTTGGCATGTGAGATTCCAGTTTGGTAATCTACAAAATTTCGTGTGACTTGGAAGGAAATCAGAGAATAAAAATCCATAAGATTTATCCAGTAACGAATGTAACTAATTCTCGAAAATAAACCAATTTGCTTGACCCACGAGCTTTACCATACACTATCCCTCACCTTGTTGTGCTAGATGAATTCCTGTGAAGATGCCACGTAATTAAGATTTGAAATAAACTTAGACTACCCAGGCGAGATGTTGCCTCTGGGCAGTCTCGGCGCCAAAAGAGAGCGTCTCCTTGTTCCTCGTGAGGTCATCTGTAGGAGACATTTCTAGAGCAGTAATTGGCTCTGATATCATTTTAAGGACTATTTTAGTGGTGGTCCCTGGCAGGCAATTATAGCAGAGATGCAAGGAAGAGACAGTATTTTTAGGTGCAACAAGTGGAAGCAAATAAAATAAAACGAGAATAATAATGAAAAGTTAGGTTACTGGTTATTTTTTTCTTAATTTTCTTGGCTCGTAGCAGACAGAAAAATAGGAGCAGCCTTTATATTGGGGCTATACTTCTACACGTACAAGAAGAGTAAATAAGCTATTTAAAATTAGCTATAAGCTAAAATACAAATTGCAAATAATCATAATCTGCGAAAGTCAAGAAGTGGGAATTAATTTTTTTAGTTAGAAAATAACAGTTATGTTAAAGGGAATTATTTTTTTTTTAGTTAGAAAATAACAGTTATGTTACTAATTTATTTGATAAGGCATCTAACAGCCTCTGTTGACATTGAGCGAAACACTCTGTCACAATATACATAGCTATTTTACATTTACTTTTACCTTTACTGTATAAACCCTCCCTGCACTGTTATAAACCATCCTTTACTTTATAAATAACAGCAAGCAAGCGTAAATTTATATGAATGTGATAGGTAAACTTACCGTGAATGAGGTGACGATGACGTGTATAGACTCCAGAGGAAATTCTTCCGCAGCCAATGACAGCTTTACTGCTGCTTTTTGCGAGAGCAGAACATGGTAATGGGGAGTTGCTGTCGCTGTTTCTTCTTTTGTTGGAAGATGGTCTTCTTTCAGCATATCTAACAGTTTTACCTTATTTGCTATGGGCAACATCTACTTTTGCCTCTTAGGCTCACTACCAGAAGCCTTAGAAGATGAAAGACGCTTGGGAGGCATTGCAGAGGTTGAAATACGTGAGTAAAAAAAATCACAAGCACAATGTATTAAGAAGCACAACGCGAACGGCGCACATGTGAGTTGGACTGAACGGGTGAGGCGAGACAATGGAAGATGGTGGGAGAACCAAGCTTCAATCAAAAAGCCAATCAGACCCCATGATACAGAACATACAGAAAAACGGTTATGTGATTCTTCATCTCTCACCCTTTCAGCCAATAGCATCCCATGAACTATCTCATGTAGGTGCAAGCCTTTGCATTTTCAAAGACAATAATACAGTGTACGATATCGTACAGTATTTCACATGGTGCAATACTGTGAGGTATATGTTTAAATTTATGTTTTTTACTATTTTTTACTGTTTATTATTCTTAGGTATGAAATACTTTTTTTTTTTTTTCAATAAAATAATGAAAATACTGGAAATTTTAATATGTACTAGCTCACGTAGGTGCGACCCTTTTCGTTTTCCGAAACGCTGATACCGGTATTGTATTTTACATGGTGGAATACTGTGAGTTATTTGTTTAAATTTATGTTTTTTTTACTATTTTTTACTGTTTTATTATTCTTAGGCTAAGAACTAAATTTTTTTTTATCAATAAAACAATGAAAATACTGCAAATTTTAATATGTGCTAGCTCATGTACATACGACCCTTTGCGTGTTCCGAAACGCCCATACTGTATCGTACTTTCTATGGTGCAGAGTTACATGTTTAAATTTTTTTTTTTTTTTTTTTTTACTATTTCTCTTTGTTTTAATATACTAGGCTAGGAAATAAATTTTTTTATCAATAAAATAATGAAAAAAAACTTTTTCAATAAAATTATGATAATACATCAAATTTTAAATGTTAAATATTTTAATATTCTCACATGTGCCCAGAAAAATAAAATTGCCAAAAAAAACGCGATGCACTGAATTCACGATAGGTGAACCGCGATATAGTGCGGGATTACTGTGTATATATATATATATATATATATATATATATATATATATATATATATATATATATATATATATATATCTAACCTCAGACCGTGACGGGGCGCGAACCCTCGACCTGACGCCTCAGAATCACGGACGCTACCGGTTGAGCCACGGCGACTACCATATATACAGTGTTCCTTTTTTTGGCAAAAAAATAAATAAATAAAAATAAAAAATAAATAAATTAGTAGATGATTGTGACACCAGGACGGGTCAAAAAATAATAAAATAAAACAGCCTTTATCGGGCCTGGGCATGAAGAATACATAAAATAGAAAGAAACAGAGATGGAGAGTGTACCTGTCAGATGTGAAGGGATTATGAAAGATGTGTAATGAATATCCAATTCTCTGCTGGGGTTTAATATACTTCTACATTACTTTCATGATGTCTATTCCAAACATTCTCATTGCATCTTATTATTATTGTTGTTATTATTATTATTATTATTATTATTATTGGCAACTATAATTTACCTTTGATGATGATTGTGGAGATTATTATTCTATCTATCTGCACGAAATCTTAACGTGAATAGTGTCAGCTGAGAGAAAAAGAAAACGTATGCAATTCGTTCAAAGAAAACGTATATTGTACTGTACATGGGAAACTTAAATAATATATATATATATATATATATATATATATATATATATATATATATATATATTCTCTACACGCTATTTCCCTGACGGTATTATATCGAAAGTTTGTTTGCTGTTTGTTCTTCATGCTTTTTTCAATCTTCATAATATCACTTTCATATAAAATTACGCTTGCGTGCTGTTACTAATAAAGTAAAGGGTGGTTTGTCAAGAGTGCAGGGAGGGTTTATACAGTAAAGGTAAATATAAATGTAAAATACCTATAATAGATATGAGAAAGAGGAAATGAAAGATGACGACAATCAATGGGGAAAGACGTTGACAGAGAGAGAGAGAGCAACATTTTTAATTAACTCTTGTTCATTCAACCAAAACTACATTATTTATTGTAAAAATAATGGTTTAATGACCAATTCGTAATAATAATAATTACAATAATAATAATAATAATAATAATAATAATAATCATAATAAGCTCCACAATCATCATTAAAGGAAAATTATTGTTGCCAGTAATAATAATAATAATAATAATAATAATAATAATATCTAAGGAGAATATTTGGAATAGACATCATGAAGTAATGCAAAGGTATATTCAACCCAGCAGAGAATTGGATTTTCATTAAACATCTTTTATAATCCCTTTACATCTGACAGGTCATTAGACTCTCCATCTCTGTTTCTCTTTACTTTATGTATTCTTCGTGCCTAGGCCCATATAAAGGCTGTTTTATTTTATTATTTTTTTGGCCCGTCTTGGTGTTACAATCATTATTATTATTATTAATATTATAATTTTTTTTTTTCTAAATGGTGCTCCTACTTCGTGGTTTTTCTCCTATTGCGCCTGGTCCCGGAATCGAACCCCCGCAGTAAGCGAGGGAGCACTGATATATATATATATATATATATATATATATATATATATATATATATATATATATATATATATATATATATATATATATATATATATATATACAGTGATCCACCGCTGGATCGCGTTTCTTGGTTCGTGTTTTCTCTGTACTACGTTTTTTTTTTTGGCAAATTATTATTTTATTTTTTGGGTATATGCAAAAATATTAAAATATTAAAAAAATAAAAATTCTCAGTATTTTCATTTTTTTATTGAAAAAAACATATTTCATTATCTAATTGATAAAAAAGATTTATTTCCCACCCTACGAATAATAAAACAGTAAAAAATAGTAAAAAACATAAATTTAGATATACACCTTGTTCCTTTTATACGCGATTTTTTTATATGCGAAATTGCAATAACGCCCCCCAAAAATAATAGTAAAAAATTCGGAATTCGCGAATAACGCCCTCAATATTTTTTTTTTTTTTTTTTTTTAATTGTGACAACAGGATGGACCAAAAAATGATAAAATAAAACAGCCTTTATCAGGCTGTAAAGAGAAACAGATGGAGAGTGTAATGACCTGTCAGATGTGAAGGGATTATAAAAGATGTGTAATGAATATCCAGTTCTCTGCTCGGTTTTAATATACCTCTGCATTACTCTCATGATGTCTATTCCAAAAATTCTCCTTAGATCTTATTATTACTATAATTATTATTATTATTATTATTATTACGAATTTGTAATTAAACCATTATTTTTACAATAAATAATGTAGTTTTGGTTGAATGAACAAGAGTTAATTAAAGATCTCTCTCTCTCTCTCTCTCTCTCTCTCTCTCTCTCTCTCTCTCTCTCTCCTCTCTCTCTCTCTCTCTCTTCTCTCTCTCTCTTCTCTCTCTCCTCTCTCTTCTCTCTCCTCTCCTCTCTCTCTCCTCTCTCTCTCTCTCTCTCGTTTCATTTCACTTACATTATATAGAATATATTTATATTAAAAGGAGAATAGTCTTTCAGACAATGCATACATCAGTTACTTTACAAGCTGATGAGTCGTTTGGGGCAGCAAATGATAAATATAATAATGCACTTTTAATAAAAACGTTAATGAGTTGAAAGACCGTTAAATTAATTTTCTTTCCACGAATCCTTTGTAATGTCTCTCTTAAACAGGAATTAGGTAGAAATTTTTCATCTTATTATGTAAATACAATTATTGCTTTAGTCTTAATCACGTTCATTACAGTGCTCATTTTAAAGTTAATAAACCTAAGTTTTAATTCGTTTTTTGTAAAGAAATATGAGAGATAGAGAGAGAGAGAGAGAGAGAGTAATTGGATACCTTTTGTTAACAAATTTGTTATTCAGAAACCAGATACAAATTTGAAAATGGAAGGAGGATGCAAAACACATGTTCTGAAAATATTAAGAACATAAGAATAGGGGACACTGCAACATGCTTACTGGCACACCCGAGGCAGTTCCATTTTTGAATGATATTTTCAGCATGTCTAACCTATTCTATTCTATTCTACTTATTTATTCTATTTTTCTTTTTATGATTTTTCTAATAAACACTAATCTATTCATACCCACCCTACCTCTGTTATATGTCTATCTAATCTACATTTGAAGGTGTCTAAGGTATTGGCATTTATTATCCTACTAGGAATACTCTACGGTATACCAAGCCAATTTTCACCAATTTCCCTTCTGAACCTAAATTTATCAAGATTAAATCCATTACTCATTAGAAGTTCTGGTTTGATCATGAATTTTTTAAACTTTATTAATATCACCCTTGTTAATCCCTTTCAACCATTTATGCACCTCAGTCATATCCCCCCTAACTCTGTGCCTCTCTAGAGAATGTAGATTAAGTTTTTTTAATCTGTCATATGGTAGATTTAGGCATTACATAATTAATTTTTTTTTTCGTTTTTTAGTCTTGCTTTGGTTATTTATAATTCTTATTTTATCTTTATATACATTTGCAGATAGAGGTTCGTTCTCCTGCATCCTCCCCCTCTTCTTCCACATAAGTTACTTGCTCACTGCCACCATGCATGTCCCAGTGTACTGTATAACTGTTGCCCACTGCATAATAGAGTAAAGTATAGTAATGTATGTTAATTTCTAGGTGTAAAGTGAATATGAATATCTTTTGTATACTCTTAAAAATAGATACAGGGCTTTCTGCTTTGCTATGTGGTAATAAAATATTTTTTTTACTTATATTATATCTTTGGTATGGTTTGTCTATGTAAGGTTTGGAACGTACCTATGCCCTTTATCATTGTTTCCTATGGAAAATAACTCGTTTTCTCACGCGATTGTCCATTTACACGACACTTCTGAGAACCTATCTAGGCGTTATTTTGAGAACAAGGTGTACATACGTACAGTATAACTCACAGTTGCATCTTGCGAAATAGTGTCCTATAGCGTACAATGTATTGGGGTCACACCTACGTCAGCTAGCATATATATTTATATTTCCAGTAGTTTCATGATTTTATTGAAAAAAAAACGTATTTCTTAGCCTAAGAATAATAAAACAGTAAAAAATAGTAAAAAGCATAAATACTAACAGTATTGCGACATGTAAAATACGATACCGCTATCAGCGTTTCGGACAAAGGCTCATTCAGTCTAACTCACGTGTGTGCGGTTCACGTTGTGCTTATTAAACGTTTTGCTTTTGTCCGATAGCGTACAATGTATTGGGGTCGCAGCTACATGGGCTAGCATATATATTTATATTTCCAGTAGTTTCATGATTTTATTGATAAAAAAACGTATTTCGTAGCCTAAGAATAATAAAACAGTAAAAAATAGTAAAAAACTTAAATACTAAAGTATTGTAACATGTAAAATACGATACCGCTATCAGTGTTTCGGACAAAGGCTTCCACCATCTTCCATTGTCTCGCCTCACTTGTATGCGCCGTTCACATTGTGCTTATTATTATTAGTACGTTTTGCTTGTGATTTTCTTACTCGCATATTTTAACTTTTGCTATACCTCCAAGCATCCTTTATCTTCTAAGGCTTCTTGTAGTGAGCCTCAGCGGCAAAGGAAAATGTTAGCCATAAAAAATAAGGTAAGTTTACCTATCACGTACATATAAATTTACCTTGCATGCTGTTATTTATAAAGTAAAGGGTGGTTTTTTAACAGTGCAGGGAGGGTCTATACAGTAAACGTAAAAATAATTGTAAAATACCTATGTACATGAGTATGTCATATAAATTTATGCTTGCATGCTGTTATTTATGAAGTAAAAGGTGGCTTGTTAACAGTACAGGGAGGGTTTATGCAGTTTATACGGTGTAAACGTAAAAATAAATTAAAATATCTATGTACATGTTGGCTGATTCTACTCCGCGATTTTCCTGTTTCGCGCCGGGTCCCGGAACCGAACCCCCACGATAATGGGGGGATTACTGTATATATATATATATATATATATATATATATATATATATATATATATATATATATATATATATATATATATATATATATATATATATATATATATATATATATATATATATATATATATATATATATATATATATATATATATATTATATTATATATATATATATATATATATATATATATATATATATATATATATATATATATATATATATATATATATACACACACCTAGTTCTCAGAATAACGCCTAGATATGTTCTCAGAAGTGTTGGGTGAATGGAAAATCGCATGAAAAAACGATTTATTTTTCATAGGAAACAATGATAAAGGGCATAAATAAGTTCCAAACCTTAAATAGACACACCATGCCAAAGATATAAGATAAGTGAAAGACATATTTTATTACTTCATAGCAAAGCAGAAAGCCCTGTATTTTTAAGTATACAAAAGATATTCATATTCACTTTACAGCTAGAAATTAACATACATTACTATACTTTACTCTATTATGCAGTGGGCAACAGTTATACAGTACACTGGGACATGCATCGTGGCAGTGAGCAAGTAACTTATGTGGTAGAAGGGGAGGAGGATGCAGGAGAATGAACCTCTATCTGCAAATGTATACAAAGATAAAATAAGAATTATAAATAACCAAAGCAAGACTAAAAAGCGAAAAAAAAAAAATAATTATCCAATTCCTAAATCTGCCATATGACATTAAAAAACTTAATCTACATTCTCTAGAGAGGCGCAGAGTTAGGGGGGATATGATTGAGGTGTATAAATAGTTTAAAGGGTTTGACAGGGATGATATTAATAAAGTTTTAAAAATTCATGATCAAACCAGAAGTCATAATGGGTAATTGATTTTATCTTGATAAATTTAGGTTCAGAAGGGAAATTGGTGAAAATTGGCTTGGTAATACCGTAGAGTATTCCTAGTAGGATAATAAATGCCAATACCTTAGACACCTTCAAATGTAGATTAGATAGACATATGATAGAGGTAGGGTGGGTGTATGTATAATGTATAATGATGATGATCTTTTTTTATCGTAATCCTCTCTGTACTGGTGGAAGAAGCCTCCGCGGGTGCTTATTTACTATATATATATATATATATATATATATATATATATATATATATATATATATATATATATATATATATATATATATCTATATATATATATATATATATATATATATATATATATATATATATATATATATATACACACACCTTGTTCCTTTTATACGCGATTTTTTTATATGCGAAATTGCAATAACGCCCCCCAAAATTAATAGTAAAAAACTCGGAAGTCGCGAATAACCCCCCCAAAAAAAAAATTAAAAAAAAAATTTTTGTTTTGTTTTTTTTAGATGATTGTGACAACAGGATGGACCAAAAATGATAAAATAAAACAGCCTTTATCAGGCTGTAAAGAGAAACAGATGGAGAGTGTAATGACCTGTCAGATGTGAAGGGGTTATAAAAGATGTGTAATGAATATCCAGCTCTCTGCTGGGTTTTAATATACCTCTGCATTACTCTCATGATGTCTATTCCAAAAATTCTCCTTAGATATTATTATTATTACTTTTATTATTATCATTATTATTATTGTTATTATTATTATTATTTTTAACAATAATTTTCCTTTGATGATGATTGTGGAGATTATTATTATTATTATTGCGAATTTGTAATTAAACCATTATTTTTACAATAAATAATGTAGTTTTGGTTGAATGAACAAGAGTTAATTAAAGATTCTCTCTCTCTCTCTCTCTCTCTCTCTCTCTCTCTCTCTCTCTCTCTCTCTCTCTCTCTCTCTCTCTCTCTCTCTCTCTCTCTCTCTCTCTCTCTCTCTCTCTCTCTCTCTCTCTCTCTCTCTCTCTCTCTCTCTCTCTCTCTCTCTCTCTCTCTCCTCTCTCTCTCTCTCTCTCTCTCTCTCTCTCTTCTCTCTCTCTCTCTCCTCTCTCTCTCTCTCTCTCTCTCTCTCTCTCTCTCTCTCTCTCTCTCTCGTTTCATTTCACTTACATTATGTAGAATATATTTATATTAAAAGGAGAAAAGTCTTACAAACAACGCATACATCAGTTACTTTAGAAGCTGATGAATCGTTTGGAGCAGCAAATGATAAATATAATAATGCACTTTTAATAAAAACGTTAATGAGTTAAAAGACCGTTAAATTAATTTTCTTTCCACGAATCCTTTGTAATGTCTCTCTTAAACAGGAATTAGGTAGAAATTTTTCATCTTAATATGTAAATACAATTATTGCTTTAGTCTTAATCACGTTCATTACAGTGCTCATTTTAAAGGTAATAAACCAAAGTTTTAATTCGTTTTATTGTAAAGAAATGTGAGAAAGTAATTGGATACATTTTATTAAAAAATTTGTCATTCAGAAACCAGATACAAATTTGAAAATGGAAGGAGGATGCAAAACGCGTGTTTTGAAAATATTAAGACCATAAGAACATAAGAATAGGGGACACTGCAACATGCCTACTGGCACACACAATTCAGTTCCATTTTTGAATGATATTTTCAGCATGTCTAACCTATTCTATTCTACTCTACTTATTTATTCTATTTTTCTTTTTATGATTTTTCTAATATACACTAACCTATTCATACCCACCCTACCTCTCTCATATGTCTATCTAATCTACATTTGAAGGTGTCTAAGGTATTGGCATTTATTATCCTACTAGGAATACTCTACGGTATTACCAAGCCAATTTTCACCAATTTCCCTTCTGAACCTAAATTTATCAAGATTAAATCCATTACCCATTATGAGTTCTGGTTTGATCATGAATTTTTAAAACTTTATTAATATCACCCTTGTTAATCCCTTTAAACCATTTATACTCCTCAATCATATCCCCCTAACTCTGTGCCTCTCTTGAGAATGTAGATTAAGTTTTTTTTAATCTGTCATATGGTAGATTTAGGCATTGCATGATTAGTATTTTTTTTCTTTTTTTAGTCTTACTTTGGTTATTTATAATTCTTATTTTATCTTTATATACATTTGCAGATAGATGCTCGTTCTCCTGCATCCTCGTCCTCTACTACCACATAAGTTACTTGCTCACTGCCACGATGCATGTCCCAGTGTACTGTATAACTGTTGCCCACTGCATAATAGAGTAAAGTATAGTAATGTATGTTAATTTCTAGCTGTAAAGTGAATATGAATATCTTTTGTATACTCTTAAAAATAGATACAGGGCTTTCTGCTTTGCTATGTAGTAATAAAATATGTTTTTTACTTATGTCTTTGGCATGGTGTGTCTATGTAAGGTTTGAAATGTATCTATGCCCTTTATCATTGTTTCCTATGGAAAATAACTCATTTTTTCACGCGATTTTCCATTTACCCGACACTTCTGAGAACCTATCTAGGCGTTATTTTGAAAATAAGGTGTATATATATATATATATATATATATATATATATATATATATATATATATATATATATATATATATATATATATATATATATATATATATATAAAGTGTTGCCTCACTTATCGCGGTAGTTCGGTAACGGGACCCGGCACGAACCCGGAAATCCGTGGTGTAGAGATTAGCCTATATGTACATAGATATTTTAATGTATTTTTACGTTTACACTGTATAAACCCTCAGTGTACTGTTAAAAAAACACCCTTTACATTATAAATAACAGCAAGCAACGTAATTTTTTTATGAAAGTGATAGGAAAACTTACCATGAATGAGGTGATGATGACTTGACATTAATAGGTTCCATATTTTACAATAACTTTTACGTTTACGTAAAATAGCGGCCGACATCCACAAACTTTTTTCCTTCTTTCAACATATCTAAGAGTTTCACTTTATCTACAATGCTTAACATTTTCCTTTGCCGCTTAGGCTCACTACAAGCAGCCTTAGAAGATGAAGGATGCTTGGGAGGCATTGCAAAGGTTAAAATATGCGAGTAAAAAAATCACAAGCAAAACATATTAATAATAATAAGCACAACATGAATGGCGCACACGAGTGAGGCGAGACAATGGAAAATGGTGGAAGCCTTTGTCCGAAACGCTGATAGCGGTATCGTATTTTACATGTTGCAATACTTTTAGTATTTATGTTTTTTACTATTTTTTACTGTTATATTATTCTTAGGCTAAGAAATACGTTTTTTTTATCAATAAAATCATGAAACTACTGGAAATATAAATATATATGCTAGCTCACGTAGCTTCGACCCCAATACATTGTACGCTATCGAACACAAGAAAAACGTGAGTTAGACTGAACGAGTCTTTGTCCAAAACGCTGATAGCGGTATCGTATTTTACATGTTGCAATACTGTTAGTATTTATGTTTTTTACTATTTTTTACTGTTTTATTATTCTTAGGCTAATAAATACGTTTTTTTTATCAATAAAATATTTCGTATGATGCAATACTGTGAGTTATGCTGTACGTACGTATATCATTCAGTTATTAGTACAATGTATAGTAATTTAAAATTCATCTACTTATTTGATGATTGTACTAAATATATTGTATTTTTTCACTGTAATTTGGACCAAATATTCCTTTTGTAAAGATTATACTGTACTTTTCAAAAGAGGTGGTCAATAAACGTATCTATCTATCTATCTATATTTATGTTTTTTACTATTTTTTACTGTTTTATTATTCGTAGGCTGGGAAATAATTTTTTTTTATCAATTAGATAATGAAATATGTTTTTTTCAATAAAAAAAAAATGAAAATACTGAGAATTTTTTTTTTTAATAATTTAATATTTCTGCATATACCCGTGAAATAAAATAATAATTTATAAAAAAAAAAAGCCGCGATAGAGTGAGAAAGCGAACCAGGAAGCGCGAATAACTGGAGTAACACTGTATATATATATATATATATATATATATATATATATATATATATATATATATATATATATATATATATATATATATATATTTTTTTTTTTTTTTTTAAATATAGTAAATAAGCGCCCGCGGAGGCTTCCACCAGTATAAAGATGATTACGATAAGAAAAGATCATCATCATTATACATTATATATACACCCACCCTATTGGGTAGAATAGAATGTTGGAGAGAGAGAGAGAGTTTATACAGTTTATACAGTGTAAACGTAAAAATAAATTAAAATATCCATGTACATATAGGGTGATCCTACTTAGCGAAAATTCATCTATCGCACCGGGTCCCGGAACCTAACCTTCGCAATAAACGAAGGATCACTGTAACCACATTACATATGTGAAAACATGAATCATATTTACCCCGATCGGGACTTCAACCGAGGACTTTTAATTACTAAGCCAAGGCGCTACCAATTACACCACAGAATGTTAAAAGTGAGTGCCACTATATTCATATTACATTTTCCCCAACCTCACTCGTGGTTTCGTTTTCGGATTTAATTCAACTTCCAATCTCATTCGAGACCAACAATAACTAAGCACATTACATATATATATATATATATATATATATATATATATATATATATATATATATATATATATATATATATATATATATATATATATATATATATATATATATATATATATATACAGTAATCCTTGGTTTATCGCGGGGGTTTGGTTCTGGGACCGGCCGCGATAGGTGAATTTCCGCGAAGTAGAAATACCTTTAAATTTTTTTTTTTTTTTTACACTTCTTTCACGAGTACAAAGAGGATTACGATAAGAAAAGATCATCATCATAATTATATATATATATATATATATATATATATATATATATATATATATATATATATATATATATATATATATATATATATATATATATATATATATATATATATATATATATATATATATATATATATATATAAAGTGTTACCCCGGTTATTCGCGCTTCTTGGATCGCATTCTCACTCTATCGCGGTTTTTTTTTGGATAAATTATTATTTTATTTTATGGGTATGATGTCGCATGACTGAAGTCTTGCTAGAGGTCAAAGGTGAAATTGAACGCTCTCTCAAGTGTTTTGCTGGGATAAGGCCAATATTAAAAGGGTCGCGGAGATCAGCTCCCGGCGCCAAGTGCCTCAAGAAGGTATGAGAGACGCAAACAAGTCCTCTATTCCCAATACCACACACGAACATTTGCAATATTAAAAGGGTCACGAAGATCAGCTCCCGGCGCCAAGTGCCTCAAGGAGGTGTGAGAGACCCAAACAAATCCTATATTCCCAAATACCACACACGAGCATTTGACCTATATGTATGTAATGACTTGGGGAGATACCCAATGGCAATAGACAATTGCCACCCTCTCCTTTGCAATAGGCTTGTTGAAATAGCTTCTCCCAAAAATAGGAGGGACTCCACTTCGAACCTGGAGTTGATTTGCAGGACTGGATGTCACTTGAGTTTATTGGCAGGACTGGATGTCAAGCCACGCCCTGCCCTTGGGGTATTTCAAGATGCCTTCGGGGCAGACACAGTTAGTTAGAGACCGGGCCTTGCCAGCAGCAGACTTAACACAGTACAGCTTAGCTAGCCTCCCCCTTTTGGGGTGGGAATCAGGAATTAGTCGTGACAGGAACTGTAGTAATTGGAGCTCTGAGTACATAGATGTTAAAATAAGAATAAAGCAATATAAAGAAGATGTTTTTCACCAACCACGCTACCATAATTATAAAATAGAAAACTCACGAAATATTTGGTGTCATCAGGTGGAACAGTAACCCCACTATACTACAAAACGGGTGACAAGCAGTGAGATAACCCAGTCATCCTACAATTTGGTGACACTCGTAGGGACACTATCTTACAAATTGGTGTCATTAGATGGGATAACAAATCCTACATCAGTTAGTTATACGACAATACGCAAAAATATTAAAAAAATGAAAAAAAAAATTTCGGTATTTTAATTTTTTTATTGAAATTTACGTTGCGTGCTGTTATTTATAATGTAAAGGTTGTTTTTTTAACAGTGCAGGGAGGGTTTATACAGTTCGTAAATGAAAAAATAATTGTAAATCAGTATGTGTGTCACGTCATCACCACCTCATTCATCGTAATTTTATCTATCACTTTCATAAAAATTTACGTTGCTTGCTGTTATTTATAATGTAAAGGGTGTTTTTTTAACAGTTCAGGGAAGGTTTATACAGTACGTAAACGAAAAAATAATTGTAAATGAGTATGTATGTCACGTCATCATCACATTCACGGTAAGTTTTCCTATCACTTTCATAAAAATTTACGTTGCTTTCTGTTATTTATAATGTAAAGGGTGTTTTTTTAACAGTGCAGGGAGGGTTTATACAGTACGTAAACGAAAAAATAATTGTAAATGAGTATGTATGTCACGTCATCATCACCTCATTCACCGTAATTTTATCTATCACTCATAAAAATTTACGTTGCTTGCTGTTATTTATAATGTAAAGGGTGTTTTTTTAACAGTGCAGGGAGGGTTTCTTGTTGGGGTTTAGGATGCTAGAGTGTTGTTAAGATTTTGTTTTACTAAGGGGACTCAAAGTACCGAGCTCGGTTAAGAGCTCATAAACAGACAGGACAGATATTTGTACTTGAACACCCCATCTCTATTACCATTAGTCGGTTAAATGAAACTCAGAATTCAAGTTTCTTTTAATTTTGGAAATGCAATGACATTAAAAGAATTGAATTAAATTTCTCAAATTAAATTTTATGAAATGCTGCCTTGAATCCCGGAGGTGGTGAGCACGATTTTGTTTCCCGGCACCACGGACGTATGCCAAGACCTTGGCCTCAACTCGATGATTACCTCTGTCACACAGGCAGAGTAGAATACAGGACACTGCAATTTCAGAAACAGAAATGACACACTGTTTATAATGGGAAACTGAAAGCATGAGCACACATATAATGAGTTTCCAATGTCATTCTACAGGATAAAATATATTGGTTATTCACAGCTAACCAGAAATATTTATGCTACCATAATACCATACAAAACCATTAATTCTTTACTGGTTTTAAAG
Organism: Halocaridina rubra; assembly: GCA_037179515.1. Lineage (NCBI taxonomy): Eukaryota > Metazoa > Arthropoda > Malacostraca > Decapoda > Atyidae > Halocaridina > Halocaridina rubra. The sequence continues at coordinate 271 of JAXCGZ010019421.1, read as the reverse complement.
GAAAACAATATATTCACAATAAATGAAGAATAAGCAAGACAAATACAGTACTGTATGTATTCCTTAAATTGTGTGTAACCACAAAAGTCGCAATGCTTATTACTGATTAACAATAATATGGTAAAACACTCTATTTAGGATAAAGGAAGAATCTACGAGATAAATACAGTATTCATTCACTTTTGGTTATCAAGAACTTTGCAATGAAAAAAAAGGGTGCAAAGCCACCTTTTGAGGTATTTGCAACTTATAACTCAAACACTTTATCCCC
>JAXCGZ010019420.1:52500-57385 GCA_037179515.1 Halocaridina rubra | reverse complement strand
TCCGCAGGTTTTCAGAGGTTTTAGAGGAGTAGATCATGAGAAAAAAAATTCTATACTATCTATTAACACATCTTTACAAATATAACTATAACAACAGAGCAGAATAATGACATATATGATTGAATATTTTACCTGAGATTTTCCAGGGGTAAGGCTTAAACGAGTTCATACTCATTGATTGCTATACATTGCAAGCCTGAAAGAAGACTCGAAATATTTGTTTAAGAATGGATAATATATCTTATTCCACTTACACAACTTTATCCGGAGTGATACATTCAGTTTTGCTAATATGTGGGGGGGGGGGGGAAGTCTCGAAGACATTTGGCATTTGAGCCAAACAAGTAGTTTTAAAGAAACAAATTGGAACCATTTATATTTTATGCATAAAAAGGCTCTTCAGTACGTATATTTAAACATCAAACGCTAATTCACATACACATATTTTTCATACAGTTGCCCGCATATGTGTGTCAGTAAAACCAATAGGTGGACAAATATATATATATATATATATATATATATATATATATATATATATATATATATATATATATATATATATATATATATATATATATATATATATATATATATCCTGGTAGAGAGAAATGGAAAACATGTATATTAGAACACACATTTCCATTTATATGAACAGAGTCAAAAACCTTCTATATATCATTTGAGAAGAATAATAACATACTGGTCAACTTAATAAAGAGGTAATGGATGAATAATGCCAACGGTAGGTGGGGAGATCTAGGGGATCTGTCTTCCACTCGGAGGGAGGTATGGGTGGGATGGTAGATTCATCTCGCTAAAGGGGATGGGTGGAGGGAAGGGGAGATGAAGGAGGGGAAAAAGAATAAGAGAGGGCGTACAGATCGAATTAAGGTACTTACAAATCAACTTTAATGATGATATACTCTACTAAAAAGAAGTAATTGCCTATTAGCTGTAGGCGTCACAAGGGGAAGCTTTAAACATGACCGCTGAGTTTTGACATCTCAATCTACCAATGTTCAAAAGCAAACAGGTCTGAAAGAGATTTCGATATGACCAAGATAATGGTTTGATATAGCTTTCTTTTCGTAAGCAAATGTGATAGATTTTAAAGAGAGTTAAAGATAGACATAATAGAGCTGAAAAGATGTTGATAAGAAAACTGTGTTCAATGGATTTTCAAAGCGATATCAAGAGAGAGTTGATAACTTCAAGAAGACATTTATATCTAAACCAAACTAGTCAAGTTTGAAAAGACGCTTCGAAACAGACATGATTAAGACTAGAACTGGGTATCAATAAGTAGACCAACCACTGTACAGACCCACATCAATATATATAAAAGTAGTGAGTGAACATGGAGGTATACTTTTTTGTTTTATTATTTATAGTTTGCTGCAAGTGAACCAAACATTATCGACCTTGTTTTCCCCACCAATTCAACTATCACCGTTATTCTAACTAACCAGTCAGTTTTTTCACATCATCACCTTCGTCTCTCTCTCTCTCTCTCTCTCTCTCTCTCTCTCTCTCTCTCTCTCTCTCTCTCTCTCTCTCTCTCTCTCTCTCTCTCTCTCTCTCTCTCTCTCTCTCTCTCTCTCTCTCTCTTTTACCTCTTCACCACCTTTCGCCCTGCTCTTAATTTATGAGAGCAATCATTAATTAATGATATTTGAACAGGCAAGCAAAAGTCACTCGCAATGTCATAATTCTTGTCAATAATTCGAGGTTGCAACTGATGATTATGGAAGCGTATCTAAGATCCCCCCCTTGGTACGTGGCAATCTTTACTACTGCTGGGAACTTTTACCAGGATTCAAGTAACCACAAAAAAAAAACAACCTCCGTATCCAATTCTATTATCTATAAACGATGTAATTCTGTCTAATATGATACTATACTTTAAATTAGTTATAGCATGCTGTACAATTTGTCTGATCCTCATCATTAGCTGTTGTAGTAGCGATAGATTGAAAAGATTCAAAAACTTAAAGAGCGTATATATACTTTCGCTTATCGTCTCAGAAACAAGACGTAAACACAAAATAATGATGCCACACATTGCATTAAGAAAGGATCATGTAGTAGGTTGGCTCATGGCACCAGCCGCCTGTTGCGACACTACAGCTGAAGGTTTTTTGAACTTAAATAGGTCTGACCAGGACAGTTCGATGTTAAGTCTTCCTTCAGTTACGGTTCTTTTTCTATGCCTACAGCTACACTGAATATTCTTGGATATTCATCACACATTTTTTATTATCCCTTCACATCTGACAAATCATTACACTCTCCATCTCTGTTTCTCTTTACTTTATGTATTCTTCGTGCCCAGGCCCGATGAGGGCTGTTTTATTTTATAATTTATTTTTGGCCCGTCCTGGTGTCACAATCATAAAAAAAAAAAAAAAATAATCTAACATTCTCTAGAATTCACAACTGCTCAAATATAACATAATGTCTCTTGACAAAATCTCAACCGTAAGTTTATATATATATATATATATATATATATATATATATATATATATATATATATATATATATATATATATATATATATATATATATATATATATATATATACCTTGGCTGTTTCCTCCTTTAATTGGGGGGTAGCCGACATCAAAAAAGGAAAACAGTTTGGGGAGAAGTTATTCTCCCCTCTACTCCCCTTCTTCTTTGACGTCTCACAGGAGGTTGGTACAAGGGGGGGGATTCCTAGTCCCGCCGCCCCGTCCACTTTTAGTCGCCTTTTACGACACGCAGGGAATACGGTGAGGCTATTATTTGATATTGTACCCGCCCCTCAGGGCAAAGGATATATATATATATATATATATATATATATATATATATATATATATATATATATATATATATATATATATATATATATACATATATATATATATATATATATATATATATATATATATATATATATATATATATATATATATATATATATATATATATATATATATATATACATATATATACATATACACACATATATATATAAAAAAAAGTTTATATTCACTGCACCATACGTAATTGTATATTATTTTTTTGAGACTTAATATTTATATCTCAACTGCATCTTTACATGGTAAGACCCAACCGCTGGTGGGTGGCCCATTCAAAATTCCACTGGGGAAACAAATCAATCTCAACTTAGTGCCGGTTCCAACCCCAGATCACGGTAAGCGTAGGTGCCAGGAAGAGCATGCGGCCGTAAAATTAAGCTATACCAACGCAAGCTCCAACAGGGTAGTGCAAACAGCGACCCAATAAAACATAGGGAAAATGCTGCTGGGATGGAAGTAGCAGCTCACATAGGAGGTCCATAGATAAATAAATAAATAAAACAGTCTATTTATAATATATATTAACAAATTTATAAAATCTATCAATATATAAGGCGTCTATTCAATATTAAGCTAATTGTCTTAATTTTGAAGCATATTTAAAAACATTTACAAAAATATCAAGCAATGTTCATGAAAGAATGACATCCCCCAAAAAATATCAATAAATACTGTATATATTCAAGCCAAATTTACTGAAACTTCAATAAACATTATCATACATGACTAGACGTAACAAAACTATTATGCAAATTACACTTAAGAATGAATATACAGTACTTACGTTTTGTAGATGAGGTCACTGAGGGTATATATATATACATACATATATATATATATATATATATATATATATATATATATATATATATATATATATATATATATATATATATATATATATAGATATATAGATAGATAGATAGATAGATAGATAGATAGATAGATAGATAGATAGATAGATAGATAGATAGATAGATAGATAGATAGATAGATAGATAGATAGATAGATAGATAGATAGATAGTCACCGTGGCTCAAGCGGTAACGTCCGCGACTTTGAGGCGTCAGGTCGAAGGTATGCGCCCCGTCACGGCTTGAGGTTAGCAAGGGCATGCACTCAGGGTAGCGATTGCATCTGCCAAAACAAGTCCTTCGCAAGAAGGCAACCATCCTAGCCCTTGGTAGAAAAGGGAGTCCGTGACGTATAACCAGAAAAAAAAAAAAAAACACACACACACACACACACACACACACACACACACACACACACACACACACACACACACACACACACATATATATATGTATATATATAGATATATACACAAGGTTTACGAGCTTTACTATATCTTTAAAAATTACCTTAGAACGTCTAAATTCTGTCTACCTAAAGTACATCTGGTATACATATGAAAAAAAGATTGAATACTAATCACATTCTCATTACCAAAATAATATTATATGCAAAAACAAAAACACAGTTCTTAATAATAGTTCTTAAATACCTGTGACGATATATATCAATTTATTATATTCTAAATCATAACGCACCAGAGAATTTGACAAATGGCATTTAATGATAATAGATTCATCCTCTTTTTTTACCATACTAATACAAATCTACTTTACCTGTAACAAAGTACAGGAACAAAAAAACATATATATACGTGTGTGTGTGTGTGTGTGTGATTACCTAATTGTGATTACCTAATTGTGTTTACGGGAAAGAGCCCAAAGCTCGTATCTTCCCGTCTCCTGATCGGTTCCATTTTAGACTTAGTGATACTTATCATACCTGTCCTTAAAACTATGGATTGAGATAGCATTAACTACCTCCTCGCTTAGCAAATTCCAATTATCAACTACTCTTACACTGAAAAAGTATTTCCTTACATCCTGCAAACAAGTTTTCTTACGAAGCTTCAAACTATGACCTCTAGTTCTAGAGCCAGCCATATCAAAATATCGATCCCTATCCACTCTATCATAACCATGAAGGAATTTAAAGACTGT
>JAXCGZ010019420.1:35000-40000 GCA_037179515.1 Halocaridina rubra | reverse complement strand
CCATTTTAGACTTAGTGATACTTATCATACCTGTCCTTAAAACTATGGATTGAGATAGCATTAACTACCTCCTCGCTTAGCCAATTCCAATTATCAACTACTCTTACACTGAAAAAGTATTTCCTTACATCCTGCAAACAAGTTTTCTTACGAAGCTTCAAACTATGACCTCTAGTTCTAGAGCCAGCCATATCAAAATATCGATCCCTATCCACTCTATCATAACCATGAAGGAATTTAAAGACTGTCACCATATCCCCCCTCACTCTTCTAGCTTCGAGTGATGGTAAGTCTAATTCCCTCAGCCTCTCATCATAACTGAGATTGCGTATTTCTGGCACCAGTTTCGTGGCATGTCTTTGAACTTTTTCAAGCTTAGCTATGTGCTTTTTCAAGTGCGGATTCCAAAAGGGGGCTGCATATTCGAGTTTTGGCCTCACATAGGTTACATAAATATTTCTGAACATTTCCTTGTCCATGTGCATTTTAATAATCTTGTACCTCACCTCCCTGGCATGCATGTTAACATGTCTCTAAATACTGACCATATTTGCAGAAAAAAAAAAATCGAATCCCCTAGTTTTGTCCTCTTATTTTTTATCCTTGTTGAATTAAGAAATTCCTTCAAATATTTCTAGAAATTTCTCACATTTAAACTTCTCTCTTCTCTAATAATACTTATACGGCTATCTGCTGATGTCGGAAATAAGTTACCGGCACCTAATTTTAAAATACATTATATTATGCGTCTCTCTCTCTCTCTCTCTCTCTCTCTCTCTCTCTCTCTCTCTCTCTCTCTCTCTCTCTCTCTCTCTCTCTCTCTCTCTCTTCTCTCTCTCTCTCTCTCTCTCTCTCTCTCTCTCTCTCTCTCTCTCTCTCTCTCTCTCAGTCTAAAATAATTAGTATATAATATAAGGGTAGAAATTTCGGCAGGAATAAGCTAATAATAATAAGATGAATTTAGATAGCCTTAGAGAGCGCGCACGCCAGAGCCTCGGCTAGATAGCGAATATAAAGTAATTAAGCAGTGCTTTGATTTTATCAAAGAACTTGCAAAGACTCGCCGACTGAATAGAAAGTCATAAAGGTTATACTCAAGGAATTATTTTCCTTTACTTTATCTTGTTTTACTTCTTTATTAAGGGATAGAAGTTAAAAAAAAAATATATAAAATCAAAACATCAAACTAACCATAACTTAAAAAAGAATGCCTGTAATAATGCTAACCCATTGTCTTTCTCCAAACACCCAACCACCTATTGTTTTTAAAAGATTACCAAGAAAATTGACTTTGTGACGCCAAGGATGATTAAATTATACAGTGGATACGAAGAGACGCAAGACGTAGAAACTGAGAGCATGCTTCATGAAGTAAAAGTATATCCTTCCTAATTTAATGTCGACCATGATTGCGATTGGCACGAATTGAATGACTGGGCGATGCCAGTTTGGAGGGGCGGTTTTGGCGCCATCAATTTTGTAAATATAGCTAGATTAGGTTAAGTTAGGATAGGTTAGGAATATAAAAACCTTTTTAACACTAGAATGTTAATCGCCAAATGAGTTTTGTCAAAATGGACTTATGGCCAAAACATATGGTACCAAATCGGCTTCGCTAAAATGTTTTAAACCCGGATATGCAAAATTCAGAATGTAAATTCTTCTAATCACATTCTCCACTAAAAGAAAATTGGTAAACAGGTTTTTGTATCAGTTTCAAATACAGCTTAAATAAAAAAAAAACAGCAAATGGTATACAGGCGAACAACAAAAGCAATGATAATACCGGAGTTTGTGAATCTTGCAGCATTCATAGAAATGGTCTAAGTAAGAAGTTGAAATTAGGAACGAAATTCCTTTCAAATTAGTAATAAAAAAAACATAAACACTAATGCTAGTAATGAAAACAACAGTAATATTAATACTAGCAACAGCAACAACAACAAAAGCAATAATAATAATAATAATAATAATAATAATAATAATAATAATAATAATAATAATAATAATAATAATAATAATAATAATAATAATAATAATAATAATAATAATAATAATAATAATAATAATAATAATAATTAATAATAATAATAACTGACTTCTACTAGTACTATTACTACTAATGCTACTACTACTACTCCATTCATTCAGTTACCAAAGCCATATTCCCCCTTATAAGGAGGGTGGCAGAGTCGAAGAAAATACTTTAACTTTTTATGGGAAGTAAATACAGAGGAGGGGATTTCTACTACTACTACTACTACTACTACTACTAACAATAATAATAATAATAATAATAATAATAATAATAATAATAATAATAATAATAATAATAATAATAATAATAATAATTAATAATTATGATAATAATAATAATAATAATAATAATAATAATAATAATAATAATAATAATAATAATAATAATAATATTAATAATAATAATAATAATAATAATAATTATAATAATAATAATAATAATAATAATAATAATAATAATAATAATAATAATAATAATAATAATAATGCATTCATACATAAATATACACGGCCCCATTCCCTCTTGCAAGGGGGATGGCCGAGCCATGAAACACGCATTCATCCACGATCCACACATATCTCAACTACTCCTCTTAGCTTCTTAGGGATAAAGGGTTGCCTTAATTGCCCCCATAGCATCCTGCTTGGGTCATCCACATGGTAGGTGGGCAAGGATATTCTACAGTGAGGCCCGAGAGCCACAGCTGGTTTACCCCTACCGCTTCTAACCTGGCAAGCTCCCCTCACACCGGTCTATCATAGTTTACTGAGCTAGCAGTTGCAAGAAATCCCTTTGGCCGGCGTCACCTATACACAATCTTCCTCCACTCATTCCTTTCTCTTGCATGCTCTTTTCCTGCTCCACTGACATTCCACGTACATCCAATGCCCTTTTTACGCCATCTATTCATCTCATTTTACGTCTCCCTCTTATCCTAACTCCAACCACTTCTGCACTCCACACTCTCATTGCTATTCTTTCATCACTTATCCTTTTCAAGTGTCCAAAATAACTCGACACGTTCGGATCTAACCTATCGGACAGCCTTCTTTCAACGCCCGTCCTCTGCCTATCTCCTCATTTCTCACAATATCTATTCCAGATACACCATTCATACTTCTCATACACCTCATCTCCAATATTTTCAACTTTTTTTTTCTCTCCATCCTTTCTTGGATTCAGGATGTCTACTCCATTCGATGCTGTCGGTACAATCACAATTTCATAGAGCCTTTTTCTTTGCATTCATTCCCAAATACCTATTTCTCATTACACTTTTCAACCCACACAGACTTTCACTCTATGACTTACCTCCGCATCCACTCGTCTATTTCTTGAAACGTGCGACTCCAGATACTTAAAACTTTCAACTTCTCCAAGCAACTCCCCATTCAATCCTACGTTTCATTCTACCTACATTAACACTGCTCGTGCATCTCATGACTACTTTTACCAATATTTACTCGCAACTTCCTTCTTCCATGCACCCTACCAAGCGATTCAGTTAATTCTTAGTATCAGCCACAATTGCTGTCATCTGCGAATAGCAACTGATTCATTTTCCACAACCTTCCAACCCACTAGTTCCAAGCCGCAGGATAATACTCTTTCATTTACCTCCCTTATCACTCCATCCATATACAAATTAGTCAACCACAGCGACAAACATAACCTTGATCTAAATCTACATTCACCTAGAACGAATCACTCATACTATTCCCGACTCTCACACAAGCTTTACTTTTTATGTAAAACCTCTTCACCGCATTCAACAAACTTCCACTTATTCTCTATAGTCGTAACACACTCCACAATGCCTCTATATCAACCCTGCCATATGCTTTCTCTAAATCCATAAAGGCTCAAAAAGTATCCATACCTTTCTCTAAGAATTTCTCACAGACCTGTCTTACCACAACCACCTGATCTGCACATCCTCTTTCTCTTCTGAAACCACAGTGTTCCTCACAAATCAATCTCTCAGTACCTTTTCTAATTCTCTCAATTAACACTCTTCCATATACCTTACCAACTACACTCAACAAACTAAATCCTCTAAAACTACCACACTCATACTTAACTCCTTTCCCTTTATAATCTGAAACCATACATTCACTCCTTCGGTCAACTGGGACGCTCCTTTTCCTAAAACATACATTCAACAATCTCACCATCCACTCCACTAATGCCTCCCCACTTTTTGACAAGCATTCAACACGATACCCATCTATCCCTGGTGCTTTACCTGCTTTCATTGCTCTCAATGACAAATGTACATCCGCTTTTGTTATTTCTTTATCATTCTCATCATCCAACATTGATATTCTCCATTCATTTCCCACAGCCACAATCTCTGCCTCTCAAGCATCTTTCTCATTAGTAGTTCCTTGAAATATTGAACCCATCTCTCTCCCACCTTTATTTCGTCTACTAGCAATTGCCCATCTGCTCCTTCCATCCTCTTCTCTCTACCAGACTCACCTTTCCGCACTCTTTTCACTTCCTTCTAAAACATCTTTTTATTCAGTTCAAAGTTTTCCGACAAAGTCCTACCCACCTAACATCTGCTTCTCTCTTTGCCTCCCTCACCACACGTTCCACTAACTTCCTCCCTCCACTATAGTTTTCATATGCCTCATCATTACCTATCTGCAACCATACCTCAAATGCCTGTTTATTTTCGGTCACTACTGCATAAACCTCCTCATTCCACCATTTACTACCTTTCCTTTCAGTTCTACCTGTCAACTATACTTCTACACACTGACTCTACACACTTCATAGCTTCCTCCTTGAAACAAAACCATCCCTATTCCACTCCCTCTCCCACATTCTCCCCTTCACTACATTCCACACATTCCTCAGATGACCCTTAAGTACCCTTATATTCACAGTTTTTCTCTTTCTTATTCAGTTCATTTACTTTTAGCACCTCTCTTCATAGTTATATTCCAAAAGAAAG
>JAXCGZ010019420.1:20000-22500 GCA_037179515.1 Halocaridina rubra | reverse complement strand
CCACTCTCCTGAATACAAAGAAATTTTCAGGAAACAACACAATTATGTTGCATCAGAAAGGAATATATATTTTCCTCACGGCACCGATTCATCTTTCAAACGACATCTCTCAAACAAGTGATTATCTCTATACACCCAAAGTGATTATCTGAATCATGATGTCTGGTGCCTCTAACAAAATATATATTATGATGATACTCCATAAAAAAAATACATATATACATATATATATATATATATATATATATATATATATATATATATATATATATATATATATGAATGTATATATATATATATATATATATATATATATATATATATATATATATATATATATATATATATATATATGAATGAATGTATATATATATATATATATATATATATATATATATATATATATATATATATATATATATATATATATATATATATATATAATATATATATATATATATATATATATATATATGTATGAATGAATGTATATATATATATATATATATATATATATATATATATATATATATATATATATATATGTATGGATGCATATATATATATATATATATATATATATATATATATATATATATATATATATATATATATATATATATATATATATATATATATATATATATATATATATATATATATAAAAATATATATATATATATATACGTATGTATGAATGAATGTATATATATATGTATGAATGCATATATATATATATATATATATATATATATATATATATATATATATATATATATATATATATATATATATATATCACTGAAGTTCAAATTAGAGAAACTAATTAATGACAGTATGTGGTATAAAGTGTCCTTAACCAACAGTGCTCTAAACCAACCATAGGCTCACAAGAAACGAATTAGAAGTATTAGGACTCTTTCACTACAAAGCTTGCCAAGTGGCTTGCTAGTTTACTATCCCCATATCTAGGCAAATTTTCCCAATCGTATCTTAGACATTCGGAGGACTTCACACGGAAGTTCCGGCTATTAAGTGTTCCCAGTAATGGTATTAAACTACTAAGGCTTGATATTGAGTCACTTCTCATAATTGTCCCAATAGATGCTGTGCTTGATTTCCATAGGAAGAAACTTGAAATTTTTAAAGAGGATTTCTCCTTATCAATAGCTTTATTAAACTTGTCAGGCTCTGTGTTAGTAACAATGTCTTTTCTCTTAATGGTAATTTTTATATGCAAAAACTCGATTGTAGTATGGGAAGTCCTTTGTCTCTGATATTAGCTAATTTGTATATGGAGTATTTTGAAAATTAGCTTCTGAGTGAATGTAAACCACCCAAAATGATATGGCTACGTTATGTTGACGACATATTGGGAAGATGCCTGGGGTACCTTTGAAGAATTTCTAACACAACAGATTAGTCCCATCTATTACATTTCAAGTAGAATGGGAAATCAATAACCAAATGCCTTGCCTTTTTTTTATGAGTGTGACACCGGGACAGGCAAAAAACTGCCCTCATCAATAAAGGCCCTGGCACGATAAAAACATAAAGACGAAGGAAAAGAAAAAGGTTACGGGCAATGCAGAGATGAGGTAAAGATACACAAAGGAAAAGGACAGACTGAAAGAATAGTCAAAATACTGAAGACCATGAGATATGGTAGGATTAGGCTGTAGGATTACGATAGATTCGCTTTTTTAAGGACGATAGGATATAAGAATTAGGAAAGACAGAAGGAGGAAGAGAATACCAGAGTCTGGAGGTAGATGGGAAGAGGCAGTAGTTGCACCAACCAATCCGCGAGCTACAAATATCCACGCAGAACCTGTGAGACAAAGCCACTTGGCAAGTGTTATGCGGCCTCGGCAGTGAGGGAGGGATGAAACTAGCACACTCATCAGAGCAGCGATGGAAGCAGTGGCGATAGAAAAGAGATAGGCATGATAGCCCACGGTGAAGAGAAAGAGAATCCAGATTAGAAGTAAGAGGAGGGTCATTAAAGAGTCTGACTGCCTTAGAGTGAACCCTATCAAGGGGATAAGTAGAAAAAGAAGCACCCAGATGTGTGAGCGGTATTTTAAGCTGGGACAGATAATATTTTTATGGATATTAAGTAACTAAAGAGTAAAAGTAATGACGAAAACGAAAGAGAACCCTTAATTTTTTGGATGTAGATTTAGAAATTTGGATTATGTGATTCCTCTAAAACAAATTAGAGGCTATATGGATTCCAAATATGTTGACAGAATTAAGAGGGTAAATTCGTTAGTTTCGAAGAGGAGGAGAAGAAGATAAAGATATATCCAGACACCGTGTCTTGGAGGCACTAACTTCGATTAAATTTTGGGTACCCTACACTAATATCCTCTGCAAATCGGAGTGGAGAGTAGAAGAAAGAGTGACACGAGACTGATTATAAGTAGCAGATGAAGGTTGAAAAGAAAAGGCAGAGGGAAAATTAAGGGTAGAATCGTCGGCAAAAACGTGAGGAAGA
>JAXCGZ010019420.1:0-15000 GCA_037179515.1 Halocaridina rubra | reverse complement strand
TTAGAGCCAAAGACAGTGGCTTAGTCAGTGGGAGAGCAAGTTAGGGAACCATCAGGACAAATAAGAGGGGGAAAGCTTGAGTTACATCAGTTTTTGGAGAGCACTTTGGCTGAGGACCAGAAACAATTTTCAGTGGGAGAAAATTTAAGGCAATCAACTTTCCTCCTTAAAAAGGAAATTTTAGGCTTTCAAATCAGAGCAGTGCAGTGATTCCTAGCCATAATAAAAACAAAGCAAGTTAAATCAGAAGAAGAGGTTTTGTAGGACCAATATTCCTGATCCTTGGTCTGAATAGCCATGGAGCAGGCACGGTCACACTAAGGATTAGGGGAGAAGAAGTATTGATAGTGGAAGGGATGAACGCCCCCATTCCCAAGGTTATACTCTATGCAACTTTTAGGGCTACTTGATCAAAGTTGAAAGTCCTAAAGCAGTGGTCATTCCATGTGAAATCAAAGGGTAAGTTATGCACATCATCATTTTGGGTGCACTCTAAGTGACAAATACGGCCCTGAGTATTAGGAATTGATGGAGGGGGAGTGAAAATGAATGAGACTGAGAGCAAAGAGTGGTCTGAATTACGAAGAGGGGAAGTACAGAATACAATAGTTTGCAAACTCAGAAGTAAAAAAATTAGGTCAAGATTGTTAGCTGCATGGTCGTAACGATTGAGAAGACGAGTAGAATGTTTGATCATTTACTCCAGATCGTGAGTGACAGAAAGAAAGGGCCTCGCTTCTTCCCACATTAATGTAATAATGAAACCACTCACAGTGATGTACACTGAGTCTCCACTGTAAAGAACTTTAGCATGAGGGTGAGAAGAAAGCAAGGACCATGACAAAAGGATAGATATTCAAAGGACACAAAATCAGCGGAGTTAGGAGAGCAGAAGCAGAAACAAAGAAATATAGTGGTAATTGAAAAATATATATTTAGCCAGAGAAAATCGAAGTCAGGAGATTCAGGGTCTATGAGCCTTACAATAGGAGTGTTAGTGCTACAATAGGCACAAGCCCCACATTTGGAACAGAAACGAGAAAACAGGTTATAGTGAGAGATGTGAAATGGGCAAGGGAATGCATGGCTAGACAGTTGGGTTTCAGAGAGAAGGTTATAGAGGGATGTAACAAAGCACTGTTCCACAAACAGAATATTAGAGTTCTGACCACAAACGTTAGAAAAGTGTATTGTGACGGAGGCAGATGTATCAGGAGGTAAGAGGTTATGCGCAGAACAATTACTACCACCAAGGGTGTCTACCCTCATGTTGAAAGTTGAGTCAAAAGATCCCCAAAGATTCTTAGCACCCTTATAAGACAGTTACTGGTGGGCCATAAGCTGTGAGGCTTCCATAATTATAGTGGAGATGAGAAAAGGAAAGCAAAGAGAAACAGAGATGGAGTGACTTTCATATATATATATATATATATATATATATATATATATATATATATATATATATATATATATATATATATATATATATATATATATATATATATATATATATATATACAACGAAGCCATATTCACCCTAACAAGGGGGGTGGCAGTGTCAAAGAAAATACTTTGACTTTTTATGGGAAGTAAATACGGAGGAGGGGATTCCCAATCCCCTCAATCCACCAAATTTTAGTAGTTTTTTTGCGACTCGCAGGGGAACACGGAGGAAGTGTTCTTACCCCCCTCCCTCAGGGCGTATATATATATATATATATATATATATATATATATATATATATATATATATATATATATATATATATATATATATATATATACATATATATATATATATATATATATATATATATATACATATATATATATATATATATATATATATATATATATATATATATATATATATATATATATATATATATATATGTATATATATATATATATATATATATATATATATATATATATATATATATATATATATATATATATATATATATATATATATATATATATATGTATATATATATATATATATATATATATATATATATATATATATATATATATATATATATATATATATATATATATATATATATATATATATATATATATATATGCAAAATAAACTGCTATATCACAGCACAATATGAAGCAAAAAAAGGCCCATAAATAAAACACAAAAAGAAGCGAAGATGTACTATATATTACGACTGGACTCCAGTCCTCTTCAGGTACAAATGAATTGATAAATACAGAGCTGTGGATAAAGGTGGGGAGAGATGCTAGCTATGATTCCCATCGTGAATCCTCCTGGGAATCATAGCTAGCATCTCTCCCCACCTTTATCCACAGCTCTGTATTTATCAATTCATTTGTACCTGAAGAGGACTGGAGTCCAGTCGTAATATATAGTACATCTTCGCTTCTTTTTGTGTTTTATTTATGGGCCTTTTTTTGCTTCATATTTATATATATATATATATATATATATATATATATATATATATATATATATATATATATATATATATATATATATATATATATATATATATATATATATATATATATATGAATATTTTTTTCTATCCCCGACAGGGACTTGAACCTAGGACTTATAATTACTAAGTTGGGATTTAAATTAAATGCGAAAATGAAGCCACGAGTGAGGTTGGGGAATCTGTAATATGAACACCGTAGCATTCAGATAGAATGCGTTCATTCCTAAGTATAGCAGACATAAGCTATAAGGTCTGATTTCTTTAAACCTTCTGTGGTGTAGTTGGTAGCGCCTTGACTTAGTAATTGTAAGTCCTAGGTTCAAGTTCCGGTCGGGGATAAAAAAATGATTCATGTTTTCACATATGTAATGTGCTTATTTGGTTATATATATATATATATATATATATATATATATATATATATATATATAATATATATATATATATATATATATATATATATTTATGACTTGCCTCAACCATGTCACAAATGCCACAAACAATAGTATATGAAGACAAAATATTTATGTACGTGTTTACCTGATATATTAAAGGAAATTCGAGATGCCGCACTCATATGTTTACCTTTCATATTAACTTATGCTTTATGGTATTTATTGTGTCATTAATCATTGAGAGAAAGCTGTTCATATTACTTACTCCCAAATTTGGGGTTACAGATGCAGTCGCACTGATGAATGTGCTTTAAGTCTCTTTTATTATTCTTGGCCTCATCGTTCTCAGCCTTTCGTCATCCAATGGCCACTGTTAGTTAGGTTCATTCAACCGCCTCCCCCCCCCCCCATCAGATCTCAGATAAATGCAATTACTATTTCGCTATATTTTTTTTTTACTCTTTCACTACTTAAAAATAAAATAACATTGGAAATATAGATATTAAAAAATACCTAATATGATAATGCTTTCCTTCAATAGATCTCTTGTAAGAAAAAGCTCTTGGAGACAATAGAACTACATTTACGCCAAAAGAGCAAATATAGCCTTTATTATTTGACATTAAATTGGTGGCTTTTATGTTTATGGTATATATATATATATATATATATATATATATATATATATATATATATATATATATATATATATATATATATATATATATATATATATATATATATATATATATATATCCCCAAGTACTTATATTTTTAAATATGATCATGATTACTGACTAACTATATCATTCATATGATAATTAATTTAATTCACTTATCTTCTGGTTTCCAACTTTTTTATTACTAACTCTCACTACTCACTGACACTATTAATTCTGTTAAGTAATGTTTTGAGCATTACCCAATTACCATTGCGCATTCCATTCAATGTATTTCTCCTCTTCTCGCCAATTATTAACTTTTTCATATCAATGAGGTTACCTTGCCAACCTCAGAGGGATAAGAAGAAATACATAAAATATAATTTATTTTTATCATTATCGTTGTTATTATTATTATTATTATTATTATTATTATTATTATTATTATTATTATTATTATTATTATTATTATTATTATTATTATTATTATTATTATTATTATTATTGCTCAGTATAACGAAGAACTCATGTTACTCATATTTTTAGAATATATCAACAACAATTTGTGCGCATATACATACACAGAAGCGCGCGAGCACACATAAAAAAACACACACACATACACACACACACGTACACTCACATACACGCATACGTGTGTGTCTATGTGTGTGTGTGTGTGTGTGTGTGTGTGTGTGTGTGTGTGTGTGTGTGTGTGTGTGTATTAGATTACGTAACAGGTAAGAATCCTTTAACCGTCGCTTCTAATTCAAGATGAGGCATCAGAGACGTAGGTTAGATCAAGCAGATAATGACCTTTAAACTAGCGCTTCATATATTTATTTTTGTTTCTAACGAATATTATCTCCTAAATCACATTTTTTTATGATGATGTTTGCTTGTTTATGATTTTAATGTGAATGATCTTCGAGGTGATGTTGATGTAGTAAAAAAGTCACATAATTTTATTATTGCGTTTCTATCAAATTTATATGAATCTGCTTACTTTTAAATGTATCTCAAGTTTAGAAAACAATATGCATCGGGGACAAGATATGGATGCTCTATTTTCAAGAGCAAAATTCCAAGCCAATCAATGTTTGCTATTTTTGTTACACAGTGACATTTAAAATGTATATTTGCATTTGCATGAACACATATTTCTTTGCCTTTAGGCTTATTAACCAGTACGGCCTCTTGTTAATTATTACTAATTAACTGTGATTAACCAATCATTGGTAATATTCTATATTTGTATGTGAAAAATTACAGATTTATTTCATGCACATTACATATGCCCAAGACATTATATTAATCTTCTTACCCATGTAACGAGTCCATTAAAATAGACTCGCTGTTACATGGTTATAGCGAGTCCACTAAAATAATTTCTTCAATAAAAAAAGGGGTTGTTTTACCAAAAGTTATTTTGGGTCAAAATTTTGGGATATTAATTAGGAAAATAGGCTATGTTTAACAGACTAAGCAGGAATAACGTACACTAATTGTCAATATTTGAACCTAATGTCAATTATTTACAAATAATATTAAAATATCACGTAGTCATGCAGCCGCCGTGGGAGTAAGTCAGTTCAAATAGGTGCCACCCCTACGCCCAGATAAACGGAGAGAGCATCGTGCCATATATCTCTGAAACCATAATTAGCAATGCCTTCAAGGAGCTATGAATGACAGACACCCAATGTCAACATAAGAATCAACTACAGATAAAGGAGAAAAAGACTAGCACTAGGGCCCGATTTCTGAAACAGTGTAAACCTAGGATACCATATTGTTAGTTACCTAGACACACAAATGGATTTCATAAACGCATCTGATGCAGTACTGTGTATGGCTAGGATCCCCCCATGGGGGGATCCTAGCCATACACAGAACCGCGTCAGATGCGTTTATGAAATCCATTTGTGTGTCTAGCCAACTAACAATATGGTATCCTAGGTTTACACTGTTTAAGAAATCGGGCCTAATATATAAATATAGACATTTTAGAAGATATTGTACAACGGGTATATCTGGAAATCATAATTAGCCACTGTTTAGTATGACTAATAGTGATATAGGTTTAAATTGATTAATCATAATGATTTTTATAATTTCTATAAAGCCGTCTGAAATTGACATTTTCTTTATTCACTGAAATCTAACTCAATTTTGGAATGAAGCAGAACAATGCGGAACCAGAATTATAATGTCACTCTTTTCACTTCCCTCGAAATTTAATCTAGCTCCTATTAGGTTGTACCTTATTAACTCAATCCCAGCATGATCGTAATTTATTGCAGTATGTCATTATGTAAAATGCGAAACAGAGGTCACCCAGCCTATTCTTTGTCTGCAGTCTGAATTAATCAAGCAGTGATAAAAACAAGCGTTATCTTCAAATTTCAAAGATAGGATCAGGTATATATTCATTCTATCAAAATAAATTGCTAATCTGACTGTAGTGTAATAACACAAAATTACGAGTTTCTTGATTAAATGCCCGTCATTTTATTACATGAAAATGAATATATCATCTCTTTGCATTTTTCATTTAATATACTTTCTCCAAGGACATACGATCATCCCCCGGCACCCCAATTATCAAGACGTTTCGCTACCAAACCTGAGAGTTAGAATGCTATTAAAGAAAAGTGATGCTCTTGAATGTAGTACAGTTTTGGCCAACCCACTGGCGTTGTTGCCAGCCAGAGAGAGCAAGAATCCAACCTTCTCAAAAAGCAGTTGGAGCTAAAAACGAGTCTTGTGTCCAAGATAATTTACCCCTTACTTTTAAATGCTATCTGGCTTATGTAATCAGTATCTTTATTTGTGGCACTCTGACTATCGCGTTGGCAAAAATAAATTTTTAACTTTTCCTAACATTCATGCTCTTGATACTAATTCTATCCATTTTTGATAGTTCACAAAACAAAAACGATGAAAACATAAAGCGCAATGCAAATTAGATGGAGATAGACAAAAGATAGGTATACTAAGATATAAAAATAGATACATATTACATATAAAGACAAGTTAATCGAAAAGAAATGAGGAAAAGAAAAGACTATATGTCTACAAGCAACAAATGAAACTGAAGATGAAGGTAGAGCCTGTATCTGACCGCATGTGAAACACCTCCATGGGCTGCCTTCCTATGAGGAAATTAAAAGTTAATGGGTATATTAAGGGCATAATTCATCAGGGCACGTTCTAGCGTGATGGGAATGCTCATGAAGAACAACATGGCCATCATAATGCCCCTCACTCTTCATCATGCCCAGTCTCTCACTCGTGTAATTGCATCATCTCATTAAACCCTTATTACATACACCCATCATGTCCATCCGCCTAACACCTCCCCATAGCCAAAAGGGTACCCTTGCCCCCCCTTTTTTTTCTTTTCAGTTTTACATTTATTTCTCAACGAATGCTTTCTATCATCCATCTTCATTTTGGGTTTCTTGTCCACGCTGAGACCTCACAATTATTTTCTTTTTTTCTCTCTCTCTCTTTCTATCGCCCTCAAGCTCTTTCTGGTAATTTTGATCTACATTCAGTTAGACCTAGAGTGCAAATCTCTCTCTCTCTCTCTCTCTCTCTCTCTCTCTCTCTCTCTCTCTCTCTCTCTCTCTCTCTCTCTCTCTCTCTCTCTCTCTCTCTCTCTCTCTCTCTCTCTCTCTCTCTCTCTCTCTTACTTTCTGTGAAACAATTATCAGCGAAACATTTATATAACGTCGGCTATTTCAAGTCACAATCATTTCTTTCTGTTGAACACTCAAAATAAAGGACATATCAATATTTAGTCAATCTGTTTCCATACACTGTATATACAGTATAAATTACTTCAATCGTACATGTACGAATATTATAAATTTGAAGAAAATAACTCCTGTATTTTCTGAAGTTCATTCTCTGACACATTATGATAAAGAATATATATTTTTTTTTCTGAAACGATATCAATATATTTGTAAAATAATTTACCTAGAGAGACGTACGCTTTGTAGTCGATATTGTTATGAAAATGGAACACATGAAAATTCATTTCAAATGCATATGCGGCTGAATATATAATATATATATATATATATATATATATATATATATATATATATATATATATATATATATTATATATATATATATATATATATATATATATATATATATATATATATATATATATATATATATATATATATATATATATATATATATCCATTTAATTCTAAGTACAACATCATCTGGAACAGATGATTATGATTTTCGTAACTTTCCTGACTCCGATACTAATGCTGCCTGTTAACCAAGTGATAGTACATATTTTTCTGACAATCAAAGTATATTACAGATTCTTCTTAAAACTATTCCTAAATCAGGTAGTGCATATGCAGTGCAGAGAAGACCGTAACCCAGGGTCCAGCCAGCTAATATTAATAGCGAACACCCTTGCTGATGCTTTCTCAACTCCACCCCTACGAAAATGAAGGAATGAGAAAGGTCATCCAAATTTGTCCATGATACGTCCCTTTGTCTTTTGAGTAGTTGTCCACATTAGCCGGTCATGCTTTGTAATATTAAATGCTTATATGCAAGCATCCTATAGTATGATTACAAAGCCGAGTCGACATGGCTCTGCTAGTAAAACGATAAAGCGTATGGCAATTAAAAATAGCATGATACTTAAGACGTGGCACAGTGAGTTTCACAGTAAAAAAAAAAAAAAATGTTCAATAAGCAGGTTTTTATTCGAAACTTATTACAGAGTGTACACTATTTTGTTCTTTAAAAGCAGTGATTATTTTAATAACTCATGCCGTTCTTAATTAAAAGGCAAAAAGAGTCATGAAAAGTGGGCTGGCGTTTGGGTGGGGATAGTCTCAACGTAACAAATGTAAATTCATGACACCAGTGATTCAACAAGATTTGCTCGTCAAAATAAAAGGTTTCCTGGGTGTTGCCGCTGTAATAGCAACGGGTCTGAAGTTGAACAGTTAAGGAGTCTATGAATCTTAATTACATCTTAATTATTGATACTAAATATGTATGACAGAGCAAACGATGCAATGATGCAAATGAAGCATTGCAATACACAGAGCCCGGTAATTAAAAAACCTTCTCATGTAACACAATGGCAAAAACTACTTTACTAAGAGTCATATATTTTGTCCTGCTAAATCACCTCTGTGTGAATACTGCTGCTGTCGGAGAAATTCCAGAGATAAAAAGATAAAAAATTAACGGATAGGAGAGAGAGAGAGAGAGAGAGAGAGAGAGAGAGAGAGAGAGAGAGAGAGAGAGAGAGAGAGAGAGAGAGAGAGAGAGAGAGAGAGATTGCTTACTCAAGGCGATAACTGAGAAGAGAAAACAGTCGACCTGAGTGTCAGTAATAGTGATAAAGTGCAATCTAGCAATGCATATACGGCACAGCGGTCGTCTCTAAATGCGGTCCAGCTAGTTTATTAATGGCATAATTACTAGCTATGTAGTCATAGTGTATAATCAATGCATCTAGGTGGTTTAAAGCTGACTCTCTCTCTCACCCACGGAATATGATGGGGATGGATTTACTTGAATGTAAAGGGCGTAAAATGAGGCTGGAACCCTTTAACAGAATTATCTAAAGCTCAATACATACTACTACTACTACTACTACTACTACTACTACTACTACTACTACTACTACTACTACTACTACTACTACTACTACTACTACTACTACTACTACTACTACTACTACTACTACTACTACTACTACTACTACTACTACTACTACTACTACTACTACTACTACTACTACTACTACTACTACTACTACTACTACTACTACTCACGTCGAACGTCACCTTTCTAGCTTGCAGACTTCCTTATCATCATTAGTGTCCAAAATTCATTTCCAACAATGGTCAATATCATCCCAGGAGTGTTCAGGATTGTGGTGCTGCCTAGTGAAATTGGAAGCTGTGTCCAATATAACACGACAACCTTCCGAAATCATTGCACTCGTATCCCCATTCTCGCTGGATGAATGCACAACTGGAGGTATCATAATCTGCAGAGCTTTCGCCAACTCCTTAATACCTATATTCTACAAACAAACGCTCCACTGCAGACTATCATGATCGACGACATCGTGGTATGACTTGTCCAACGATGACATCCTCTGCAGTAATTGGGATGATGATGCCGTCCTGCTGCTGTCAGTCTTCATAATGACAAAGTGAAGCTCGGTCAGAGCCTAGAATACATTGTCGTAATCCACAGCCTTAATTAGGCTGGTACATTCCTGTTTCACAATACAGATCTATTTCTGACAGGCAATGTGACGCCTCCTGAACAACAAATCACCTCAAAGCTGTTTTCCATTGTGGCATAGGTGATTAGCCACAACCATTGTGTTGATGTGAAATATATACACCAAAGTCCCACCATGACTATTATCTCCGTCCTTCACGTCCCGATATTTATATTAGCTACTGTTGCCATCCTCCAGGCGTGGTGCACCGACTCTTGCGTTAAAGTCGCTCAGGACAAGATGTTCTTAAGTTTCCAGTGCTTGATGGGCATTCACACCATAAACCAGGCTTGATGTATGGCAAGCTTTTGGGAGATAGAGACACACCTCTCAACTTAAATAATGGCTGCCACGGCAGTGCCACTCATATCTAGTCTTAAGCATCCATGTTGACGATGCAGATGTTTTCCAATGTTCTATCTATGTGCACTATTACTATTCCTCCTCTGTACTGGCCACTTATTGAATAATAACTGTTGGGATTTGAAAACTGAAATACTCTCTCGCTTAAAGTATCCACGAAATGTAGTAATCAAAAATAAAGTTGAGTATATCAGGATTCTGCAGCTTGCCTTTGAGACAGCAATATTCTAGATACAGAGTCTCAGTTCACAGTCATTGACTGAAGCTAGAAAAATCGAGGAGATAAGCTGTCAATAATGACACCACCTTGCAGCAGCGCACGAATCTTCCAGTCATAAGTAATGTTCTCTCCCACTTTTTCCGCTTTCGCCTTTTCCTCTTTCTCTCTTCAGGATACGTGGATACTCTTCATACTGTAAGGCCTTGACATTTGTCCTAGAACATTCTTAAAGTTTTTGGTCACTGAGAATTTCCTCTCTTTAGCCTCATTTTCGTTCATTCTGGCATCTCAACCGTTTTATCATACACCTTGCTTGAGCCATTGCTCCGGCGAGTCGAATCATATTCCTTATTTTCAGCTGATGCGGTTGAATAATTCCATAAGCATCATTCAATATGTCAGAATGAGTCTGGATCTCCCTTGTTAGTGCTGTCATCTCTGTTACTGCTTCAAAAACAGGACTCCTCAGCGTGGTTCATCATATTTGCTCTCATTAGTCAGCATGGTCAAAGCTTGTTTTAGCTGAGCATTCCTCAATTTTTCGAAATACTGTGCTGTTAGAGCTTCAAAGGTGGCTGCTTCATCAAAATCTGCGTGTTAAAACTGAGGTATGTACCATTTCGGTCAGGTAAAGGTGTCTAAACCGAGTTGCTGAGAAAACGTTACTGGGGAAACAATGAGCATGCGCCAATCCCAGCGATCAGCTAGAGGAGGGTTCTTTGATCAGGCACTTAACTTTCACACGCTTGTAAAATGGAGTCCACGGAACCTTTTTATATTAAGTTTTGCACCTTTGGGTCCCTGCATCTCTTAAACACCTTCTGACACCTATGTGGAGTACACCATCTGGTAGTCTCAGGCGACCGATACATATGTGTTCTCAGCAAGGGATAGTACACAACTGCATGCCACATTACCCTTAACCATACTCATTATCTCAAACTTACTCAGTGAAGCCACTGAGTCGGCAGAGGCTACCTCCCAAAGGGGGTAAGTAAAAAGAGAGAAAATCTGAACAACCCATATTGGGGAGATGAATTCGGAGCATCCAAGGTGGGCAACAAGAGCTTTGTCTACAGAAAATTAATTCTGGTAGAGCAATTTAAGTACTTATAAATACAAAGCAATAAAGGAAGCGTCAAGGATTTTATACATGGATATAAAAGTTAATTAAAATTCTCACATACATATAATCATGCTGTGAAAGTACACCTTTTATACGTCAACTTTTCCTATGTCTAAATTTCAATATGTATTTAAACTAAATGAAGGTGCTTCAGAATGTAAATATTATTAAAAAAATATTAAGCACACACATTTACATTATCAAACATATACAGTAATATATAAAATAAGAGTATTATTGCTCTGCTGTCAAAATTTCACAGAAAATAGTGAGAACCAACATATCTAATGCAAATAATTTGGATTGTAAGTTGCTAATAAGCGAAAACACCCAGTGGTGCGGATGCAAGACAATGAAGACGATAATGTTAATTTGCATTGCTTTATTAAAGCTTAATCTTCGTCTGATCGAAATCACTTGACCTCAGGTCAAAAGTTGATTACAGATAGCCCAGCATTGGGAAGTGCTCGCCTCATTATATCGAAGATGTGAAAGCATAAGTGGAGAGAGAGAGAGAGAGAGAGAGAGAGAGAGAGAGAGAGAGAGAGAGAGAGAGAGAGAGAGAGAGAGAGAGAGAGAGAGAGGAGAGAGAGAGAGGAAACCCTGCAGATATTACTTAAACAGAATCAGTATTACTACACTGTAAGTACGTAATACTACAATGCTTTACATTTTCCGTGTGGAACCAACAGATACTGCAACCCCAAAGCTGATTACATTCGTCCTATAGTGTTCTTCACTAAGAGATTTAATATATTCATCAGTTGACATGACAAGAAATATAACGAATATAATGTATATTCATAAAATCATCCAAAAATCATTTTACACCAAGTTTCACTGAAGTCCCTAATTTCACATTTTTAATTAAATAAAATATTTTTTTCTCTAAAATGAATTAAAATTTTATTTTACACATCGATGGGAAGGTCATGACCTTCAATCAATGTTTTCTTTTCGTGTTATTATATTTGGATGCATAAAAATAACGAGGAGTTAAAAGGTCAAGATTTGAGTGCTCACGAGGGGAAATCTGATAACCGCAATATGAGAGATTTCAAGCAAAGTTTTCCATTTAATGTTGTCATTATTAAAAGCAACAACATCATCCGATATCATGCTGTGGCCTCGGTCAAGACCTTTACAAGTCTCGGAAAAATATAGAATACTTGATCAAATAAAATTTATTAATTATTTTTGTGATTATTATAACTTAACGTAGAACTAGAGGACGAATAATTTGTCCTTACTATCAAAAAGAAAAAAAGATTCTGTTCCACCATAACCCCAATAATATGGGGTATTCATTAGCCAGCTAAGCTTGCGAATGTGCAAATAAACGAATGAAAATAAAATGCATACTTATATAAACTATCACAACAGTGAGAAAAATATTATATATTTTATGATAATTTCCCCTTTGGCAAGATTACTTTCTCCGTGTTCTTTTACGTGTCGTAAAAGTAGACTTAATGGGACGGGGAATCCCCTCCTCTGCATATTCTTCCTGCAAAGAAATTAAGGAATCTTGCTTTGACTCAGCAAGCCCCCCCCCCAAAAAAAAAGGGGGAATATTGCTCTTGTATAGAGATAGAGTTAAAGTTAATCATGGATAAGCGATGCAAGAAAATACTCCTGACGATGCTCGTGCATTTACCAAGAACTTGTCTGTCACTCTATAGTTTTACTAATCAGTGCAACTGAAATTCCTCTCACATATAGCATGATAGTGGAAATTGTTACACCATTTGCACATTACTACAATGTAATTTTCTATACTATAACCGAATGATACAGAGGAATGAGTGAAATTTAAGGATTATTCAGTTGGAATACATTTTTGGAACTAATAAATTGAAAATAAAAGTAGGTATAGAGTGTATGAAATATTTTCACATGTAGTGACAGTGGTTCCAGGAATATGACCTGGAATCTACGAAACACACTCGGGTAACATTCCATAAAATGTGAGGGTGAAATTATTTGGTCTCTAATAAGTATCAAGAGATATAAAACGAAAACCAAAAGAAAGAAAATTAAATTACCCCATATATATGTGAATGAACGACAAAATAATATGTGATATACTATTACATCAATATACACCATTTTCAGCACACGAGGAAAAGCAATTGTAAATAATGAAATATTTGCAACACAAGTAAAAGGCAATGCGCTATGTAAACAAACATAAATACAACAGAAATTACAGAAACAATTAATAAATAAAAAAAAACGTGCACTTGGTGAGGCTGGCTTAGCAGCTTTATTTCTTAAAAAAAAAAATAAATAAAAATAAAACTTTTTTTTAAACAAAACTATCAAGACAAACGTTGAAAAAAAAAATGTATACAAATAAGCATATGCTCAACCAATTTATGAGAATGGGGACAAACTACCCCTTCAGAACTACAGAAGATGTAATGCAGTGATATCACATGTCATCAATTTTATAAAAAATCACAAAAAAAAGATAATGAGGCGTTTCTTATCAAATGATTAAACAAAGCATAATTTGTGAACACATCAGTAAGACGCACACCGTCAAAACTTTTACAACGCTCCAAAACTATTTACAGATATGATGATCATACTGATAGAGGCGACCTAGATTTCGCTAACACATTCTGTGAAATTAATTGTGATAATCTTGAAAAAAAATAATTAAGCATAATATAAACATAAAGATTAGAAAACTGAGTGTAGACATGTGGATTGTCTTCAACGGAAAGGTGAAAGGATTCTTCTATGGAAGACTAAAGGACATAAATCTGCTACAATTTTAATTGAAGCGATTTATTTTGCATTGACAGCAACGTGGTAAAATGATGCTTTAAGCTGATGATACACAGACAAGAATGAAAAAATGATATGGGACACAGAAAAACGATACTAAAAAGAATTCTGGTATTAGAGCCCAAAACTAATACATTTGAGAAAAAATGCCAATATAGAAAGGTGACAGCAATAGCAGGAAAAAGACCGCCAGCGAGAGGTGAAGAAATGGAGGAAAAAATTAGCAACTAAAGACTTCACTGTCGTAGTTATCGAAGAAGCTAATTCAGTGTTACATAATTACAATTATCATTACGAGAAGCAGAAAGTCCACGACGAAGCTGTTAAATAACAATTTTACCAAAAGCTAGGCAGATTGTTGAAGAACATTAACAATAAAACTTTGCCAAAGTTGAAAATGTTCAAAGAAAGCATCCAGTAAAACCAAAGCAAATAAAACACTAAGTACTGGGGAGGTTTAAAGAACGCAACTTTCGCAATATCAGGGGTGAATAGCAATATATATATATATATATATATATTATATATATATATATATATATATATATATATATATATATATATATATATATATATATATAATATGAACGTTTTTGCTTGGAAATTAATAAAGAAATCAAAACAGGCCCGAAAAGGTCTTTGGCTGGTAGAGAGCGCTTCCTTAAT
>JAXCGZ010019419.1:27500-35000 GCA_037179515.1 Halocaridina rubra | reverse complement strand
ATTGGGTCTTCTTCACAATAACGATATCGAAATTATATGAATACGTGGTTTGCAAACTGAATCAATGGCCTACAGGCACAATTGTCCAGCCATTTCGCGGGGGCAAATGATGGACACAATCTGGGTTATCTACAAAATATCCCAAACTACAGTCACACCAGAATAAACAGCAGAGAGCTTATGAAACGATCCCCTATACGCGAAACTACAGAAAGAGACACAATACAAACATTTTTTATTGCCATCCAATCACAAGACACTTCTCCTGGAGAAATGGCTCTTACAACCCTAGACACTCACCTAGGCATACAAACTTTGGGAAGGACCGATCATACCATGGCACATACTCAACTCAGCGTTATCCATCCAATGGCAGGCACAGACAACAGGATCCATGGGCTAACCCCAGAACACACTATAATGATGAATTCCCACCAGAATCACAGTCGAACAAATCATGGACAAACCCAAGAACAAACTACAACTATGACTATGGATGCCACCCTGATGAAACATGGTATGAATATAACATTAGTACATGTGAACGCTCAATCCCTTCTCGCTCACTTTGAGGATATAATAATGCTAACGAAAGACTACAACATAGATATCCTCTGTGTAAGTGAAACTTGGCTTCCTCCTAAAACTGAAAATAAATATGTGAATATCCCAGAGTTTAAAATATTTTGCAATGACCATTGCCAATGGGTGGGGCCTGTATTTATGCTAGAGATTATCTTAGTGCATCAGAAATAACCACAGGTCTAGCAAAAACCTGAAGAGCTCGAAGATTTATGGATCACTGTGCAGTATCTGAAACTCCCATCTTTCATTGTAGGGTGTGTTTACCGTCACCCTAAAGCATCTTCCAGTTCATTCAGTCGTTTACTAGAAACATACAGAAATATCTGTGTTCGCCATAAACCTGTATACATACTTGGTGACTTAAATGATGACTTGCTCAGCAGATAACAACATGAAAAGGGTGATTAACACTGTGAAGTTTACACAGATAGTGACAAAACCGACCAGCATATCCCCTAATTCTAGGACTCTTATAGATCTGATAATAACAAATAAAGTGAAAAGTATACCCTATTGGGACGTAGTTCCCTACCCAATTGCAGTTCACGAGCTCAACATTGCTATGCTAAACATAAACAAGCCCAAAAGGAAGCCTCTCTTCAAGACATTCCTGTGTCTCAAAAAATACTCCCCTAATATCTGTTGTGAAACATTAATCAACAACACAAATGTGCTTAATAGTATTATAAACACAGATAATTTAGATTTGCAGGTTGAGATTCTAACAAAAGTGTTCCGTGAATGCTTAGATAATTGTGCACCCATTGTAGCAAGAAAAATAACCTGCCCCTCAGCCTCCAGGCTAACTAATGACATCAAAGAGGCAATGCAAATCAGAAATCAAATACAAAAAGAGCTAAAAATGAATAGATATCATATGACTCTCCGTGAACGTTATAAAGCAGAAAGGAAACGTGTCAGATCTCTCATCGATGTAAGTAAAAAACAATTTTACAAAAAACAATTTAATGACTCTAGACATGGCACAGCGGCTACATGGAAAGTGATAAGAAGCATGATACCAAATAAAAAGACTACCTAAGAAAGTTATGAAAATATTATGGAGTTGAAAGACAAAGCGGAAAACTTTAATAACTATTTTGTTAATGTTGGGAAAAATACATGTGTGAAAACACAAGAAAACATCAACTCAGTGAATATGAGTACTTACTTAAATGTCAATACTTCCAATTTAAACACAAGAGAGTACTTCAAGATAAATCCTATCGATTGTGCTACCCTAATTCTTATCATAAAGAGCCTAAGAAACTCTGGCTCTTATGGTCCAGATGGTATGCCATTTCAATTCATCAAAGATGCTCTACCCATAATTGTATCTTATATTCTAGCTATTATGAACACTTCCATTGTTACTAAAAGGTTTCCTGATTCTTGAAAAAAAATCACATGTAATACCTCTGCTCATAAAGGGGGACAAAGAAGATGTGACAAACTATCATCCCATTTCCCTGCTACCCATTTTCTCTAAAATATTAGAAAAAATCGTTGCATGCCAAGTTATGTCATATTTAGAGTCATATACACTATTAGCATGTTTTCAGACTGAAACTCTCGATGGAAACTGCACTGCTCAAAGTTACTAATAGTATCTATAATAATATAGATATGAAAAAAATCTCTCTGCTTGTATTATTAGACTTATTAAAAGCCTTCAACAGTGTAAACCATAAAATTCTTAAGAGTAAATGTACTAACCTAAATAATTATCTAAGCTGGTTTAGAGAGTATCTATCTAATTGCAGATAGTCTATTCGTCTTAACAACATTATCCCTATGTCAAAAAATTTATCATTTGGTGTTCCACAGGGATCAGTACTTGGCCCTATCCTCTTCTCCATTTAAGTAAATGATCTATCTTCTTTCATCTCTGACTGTCTAGTCGTACAATATGCAGATGACACTCAACTACTCCTTAGTGGTGATATTAATAATCTCCCAAAGCTAACCTTAAGAGAAGAAAACACTCTTTCAATAATTACAATTTATTTTTCAAGAAATTGGGCTTTTAATTAACGAAAGTAAAACACAATGCATGTTTATTGGCTCATGGTTCCATATAGCACAAATTCCAAAAAAACACAACAATTAATGTTGCGGCAATATCATTACAACTAGCAAAACAGTCAAAAACTAAGAATTCACTTTGATAACTATATGTTGTTTGATTCCCATATAGATAAAGTATACAAAAAGGTTACAGGAACATAAATGTACTTATCACGTATAAAGGACAATTTTGAGACTACCACTTGAATGACTTGTTGAATCTCTAGCCCTAAGTCACATTAATTACTGCACAACTGTTTTGGGAGCTACCACTAAAACTCAGATAAACAGACTACAGAAGCTTATTATTTTGCAGCTCGAGTTGCCCTGGGAGGAATAAGAAAATATGACCACATCACACCAGCTCTCAATAAACTTTGGTGGCTGTGGGCAGAAAATAAGGTCGCTTATGCTATTTATGTTTGTGTATACAAAATTTTAGATCATCATTATCCTAGCTGGCTATTTGATTTAAAAACTGTGAGGGATATTAGGGGAACTAACACAAGACAGAGCAGTGAGCTCTATATTCAGAGAACAAACATAGAAGCAGGTTCAAATATTATTCTATTACATGGCCAACACTCTGTCACAATATTCCAGAGCATCTTAAAAATGCATCCTCCTTCGCAGCTTTCAAAGGCAAACTATATAGTTTTCTTTTCAACATATAGTTGCTTCTCACACATAAACTAAACTTAATGATTTAATGCAGTTTCCCTTAACACTAACTTCTCTATATGTAAACTAATATCGACTTCTCTGTTCTCTAAGTTAAAAACTAATTATTCTCATTTTAAGGAAAACAAATATGGTGAGGATGCCGATAATAACGATAAAGTATCGAGTGTTATTATTACTGCTATATTATTAACATTATAGTTAGCATTTTAATTACAGCTTTATTATTTTCTAGGAGAGCTACATTTAATTTAACTGTATGTATCACCCTCTTACTTGTTAATTCAATTACATGTCTACTTATAATTTACTTTTAATTATAGAAGAATAACCATTGTACAAAAATGGAAATAAATGTTTGTTTGCTTGTTTGTTTGTTTGGTTGAAGATGGACTTAATACCGTCTGAAAACTCTCAGCATGCCGTAGCTTCATTTTTTCTTTGTAGGTAATCTCAATTCATGTGTGTGTCACGCATGTGAATTTTCGTGATGATTAAACACATACATACATACATACATACATACATACATACATACATACATACATACATACATACATACATACATACATACATACATACATACAAACCTATCTACCTACATACAAATGTACTTACATACATATACATACATACATACATACATACATACATACATACATACATACATACATACACACACATACATGCAAACATACATTCATGCCTACCTACATACTTACCTACTTACATACATATACATACATACATACATGCATACATACATACATACATACATACATACATGCATACATACATACATACATACATACATACATACATACATACATACATACATACATACATACATACACATGCATACAAACATACATTCATGCCTACCTACCTACCTACATACATACATACATACATACATACACACATACATACATACATACATACATACATGCATACATACATACATACATACATACATACATACATACATACATACATACATACATACATACATACATAAATTTTTTTTCTTTATGGGTGCGATATCGGGACAGGCAAAAAAAGCTGCCCTAATCAATAAAGGTCCAAGCACGATAAAAAATTGAGACTAAGATAAAGAAAAAGGATATGGACCAGGCAGAGATGAGGTAATGATACACAAAGGAAAAGGACAGACAGAAAAAATAGTTAAAGTACAGAGGACCTAGAGATATGGAGGATGAGACCCTGAGATGACGATAGATCCGATTTTTTAGGCACATAGATAATAAGAATTTGGAAAGACAAAAGTAAGAAGCCAGTTCCAGAGTCTGGTGGTAGATAGGAAGAAGCAGTCGCTGCACCAACCAATCCATGAGCAACAAATCTCCCCACAGTACCTGAGAGACGACGGCGCTTGGCGAGTGATACATTACCTCAGCAGTGGGTGAGGGATGCGACTCGCCAACTCATCAGAGCAACGATGGAAGTAGTAGCGACAGAAAAGAGAAAGGGGTGATTCCTTACAATGAAGAGAGAGAGAATCCAATTCAAAAGAAAGAAAAGTATCATTAATAAGCCTGACAGCCTTAGATTCAACCTTATCAAGGATTAAAGTATTAGAAGAAGCACCCCAGATGTGTAAGCAGTATTTTAAGCAGGGATGGATAAGACCTTTATAGATTCTAATTAACTGAAAAGAGCAAAAGTAATTTAAAAACGAAACATTTGGATGCCCATTTAGTAATTTGGATTATGTGATTCCTCCAAGACAAGCTATAGGCTATATGGATTCCTAGTATGTTGAAAGAATTAAAAGGAAATTTTCGTTATTTTCGAAGACAATAGGGATATAAGGAGGAGGAGAAGATAAAGATATACCCAGAAACTGCATCTTGGAGGCATTAAATTTACCTAGTTTTTGGGTGCTCACCTCAGATACCTTCTGCATATCGGAGTTGAGAGCAGAAGAAATAGTGATACGAAACTGATTACGAGTAGCATATGAAGGTTGTAAAGAATAGGAAGGGGAAAAGTGAAAGGAATAATCGTCATCAAAGGTGTAAAGAAGAGAAGTAGCTGTGGATTATAGAAGATCATTGATGAAGAGATTGAATAGATTAGGTGAAAGAACACAGCCCTCTGGAACACCGCTGGTAACAGGGAATGAGTTAGATGTTGCACCATCAATAACTACAGATATAAAACTATCAGAAAGAAAACTGGAAATCAGAGAACAGAGAGAAGGGGTTAATCCATAGGCAGAGAGATTGTCCAACACTTAGAGATATCAAGGGCGACGACAAAGGATTCTCCATAGTACCTCAGAGAAGAAGACCATACATTAGTAAGATAGGACAGAAGGTCACTAGTGGATATTGCCTTGTGGAAGCCATACCGGTGATCGGAGATAAGTGAGTTAGATTCAAAGCATTTCAAGAATTGAGCATTGAGCAAAGGTTTGAAAACTTTAGCAGTAGAAGAGGTTAGGGCAATAGAACGGTTGTTTAACGGAATAGAGCGATCACCCTTCTTAGGAACAGGTTGAACTAGAGCATGCTTCCATGATGAAGAATAGATACTGGTTGTCAAAATGAGGCTAAAAAGACGGCAAAGCACGGGAGCCAGCTCATCTGCAAACTCCTTAAGGAACCTTGCAGGAATACCATCAGGACCAGATGCCTTGTTCGTCTTTAGCGAGCGAAGAACCTTATCAACTTTGAGTGAAGAAAGGATAAGGGAAGGTATTGGGTTTGAGAGGGGAAAAAATTGAGGATATTGTACGCTGGAATCATTTACAGAAGAGTTGGCAGAATAATAAGAGCAAAAGAGAGTGGCTTTGTCAATGGAAGAGCTCCCGAGGTTATGATCTAGGCAACTTTTAGGGCTACCTGGTCAAGGTTGTGGGACCCATATCAGTAGTCATCTCATGGGAAGTCAAAGAGGAAGTTACGCAAATATTCACGTTGAGTACCCTAAAAGTGCCAGAGGCAGCATTGAGTATGAGGGATTGGTGAAGTGGGAGCGAAAATAGAAGAGATTGAGATCTCAGACTGGTCAGATTTACTTAGAGGGGAAAGCGCAGAATAGGAGTAGTTTGAAGGGTTAGAAGTAATAAATAGGTCAAGAGCATTCATGCATGTTTGCGTCGATCAGGAACATGAGTAGGATGTTTGATAATTTGCTTCAGATCATGAGTAATAGAGAAAGCAAGTGCCTCACTTCTTCTCACATCAGTGTGAAAAGAATTAAGCTACTCACTGTGGTGTACATTGAAGTCTCCAATATAGAGAACTTCGGCATGTGGGTGGGAAGATAGCAAGAACTCACGACAAGAGGACAGATATTTAAAGAAAGACACAAAGTTGATGGAGTTTGGAGAACAGTAGCAGATGCAAAGTAACATAGTGGTAGTAGAGAGATAGATTTTTAGCCAAAGAACATCAAAATCAGAAGATTCAAGGTCCAATAACCTTGCAAGCGAAGAACTTCCAGAGACAGAGAGTGAGAGAGATCTAGGAGTGAACATACTGGCCGATTTGTCTCGAAAAATGCATATAAATGGCATAGTAAGGGCAGCAAATACTTTCTTAGCAAATGTAAGGATAGCCTTCAGGTGCATGGACAAGGAAATGTTCAGAAATATTTATGTAACCTATGTGAGACCAAAGCTTGAATATGCAGCCCTCCTTTGGAATCCACCCTTAAAAAAGAACGTAGTTAAGCTGGAAAAAGTTCAGAGAAATGCCACGAAGCTAGTGCCAGAAATACGCAATCTCAGTTATGATGAGAGGCTGAGGGAATTAAATTTACCATCACTCGAAGCTAAAAGATTGAAGGAGGATATGGTGGCGGTTTTTAAATTCCTTCATGATTACGAAAGAGTAGATAGGATCGATATTTTGATATGGCTGGCACTAGATCTAAAAGTCGTAAATTAAAGCTTCGTTTGCAAACTTCTTTGTAGGGTGTAAGGAAGTGTTTTTTTTTAATGAAAGAGTACTTGATAATTGGAATTCGCTAAGCAAGGAGGTAGTCAATACTACTCAATGCATAGTTTTAAGGAGAAGTATGATAAGTATCATTAAGTACAAAATCCGGCAAGGAGACAGGAAGTTACTAGCCTTGGGCTCTTTTCCGTAAGCACAATTAGGTAATTGCACACACACACACACACACACACACACACAC
>JAXCGZ010019419.1:12500-25000 GCA_037179515.1 Halocaridina rubra | reverse complement strand
TGCTGAAGATTTAAACCTGAAGAGAAAAATTGACATTTGTGCAACTTTCCAAGTTTTCCAAGAGCTGATGTACATCTATAAAGAGAATAACACTGATACAGATTAAAGGCTGAGTTATTGGTCCTAAAAACACAGTGTAAGCTTAAATATTCGCTAGAGTAGAAAAAGGTCTCAGATATTTGTGACCCAACAGGCAAAGGTAAAAGTTTTTCAAAGCTTAAATCTTGTGACCAACAGCTTGTGTGGTCCAAATACAATTGCTCTGCATTTGGGAAAATGTGTTTAAGATGTGGATATTTAAGTAATTTTGCTATAAAGTGTCCTATTCTGTCGAGAAAGAATAGACTTCATATGATAGCAAGGTTAATGAAGTAAAAGCAGTTGAAAATGAGACACACAATTCTGATGATTCCAGTGTGGAGTATGTCCTCACAGCAAAATACTATCCCATGCATGATAAATTGATATCCACTGAAATGATATTTTAATGGAACTCTATTGTACTAAGTACATTGAAAAAGCATTGTGATAAGGTGTTTGAGGCCTGGTCGTCCACAACAGTGAAACCCCTTAGTATATGTACAAATGTCATTAGAAATTGTAATAACAAGAAAATATATTTAGTGGAATTTGTTGCTATTGAAGAGGAGTATACTGGTATAGTGGCAGTATGTGGTAAGAGACTGTTAGAACAAAAGGGTCTTATCACAGTGATCTCAAAAAACATTTGTCCTGCAAATGACATTTTTCTTAATATGCGATGCTTTTAATGACGAGTTAGGCAATCTTCCAAATAATGGACTGACGATCATCATAAAGTATTTGGCAGAATTAATAAGCTAATATCCACAGCACCTACCTTGCAATGTAAATGATGACTTAGTCATCCAGTGTGATGGTTCACAGAGAGGTTTTGGTACAGCCTTAATCCAGTCTTGTAAGGCAATTGTACATGAAAGTCGAGCATTGACTGACAGAAATTCGGTATGCAAAAATAGAGATAAAAGCACTATCAATTATATCAACTCAAGAGTAATTTCAATATACTTTTGGTGGGAAAATTATTGTAGAAACTGATCATAAACCATCAGTCAATAACTCTCAAACCATTGTGTAGAGTCCCTACAAGACTACAGGGTATACTCATGAGAATTTTGCAATATGATGCACTGCTTATTGCAAAATATGATATTGCAGAGTCTCTTCCATTTTCACTCTCCCTCCATCAGTTACTATTACTCAGCGCCACCTTTGGCACCTTAAACATACCCAACTTGAAGATTTGCGTAACTTCCTCATTGACTTCCCTTGGGATGACTACTGCTTTCGGTCCCACAACCCTGTTTAGGTAGACCTAAGAGTTGCCGAGATCATAACCTCGAGAATGCAGGCGTTCATCCCCTCCTCTACTAAAACTTTTTCTTGCCTAATCCTTGGCTTAACCATACTTGCCCCATGGCTATTTAGGCCAGGGATCAGGCTACCTGGTCGTACCAAGCCTCTCCTTCTGATTTAACTCGCTCTGCTTTTATTGTATCTAGGAATCGCTGCACTGCTCAGATTCGAAGATCTAAAGGTTCCTTTATAAGAAGGAAAGTTGATGACCTTAACTCCTCTCTCACTGATAAATGTTTCAGGTCCTTAGCCAAAAACCTCTCCAAAAACTTCTAAATTCAAGCTTCCCCCTTCTCATTCATTCCGATGGTTCTAAAGATTTCTCTTCTACTGATAAAGCCACTTGCTTTGGCTCTCATTTCTCTGCCAATGCTTCCCTAAATGATTTCAGCGCACATGTCCCTCGATAATTACCCCTCTCTAACCCTATTTACTCCCTTATCCTTTTTTCAATCTCTGTTCATAGGGTTCTTTACTTGCTAAAGGCGAAAGGGCATCTGGTCCTGGTGGTAACCCTGCAAGATTGATTAAGGAGTTTGCAGATGAACTGGCTCCAGTGCTTTGCCGTCTTTTTTGCCTCTTTCTTTCAACCAGTATCTATCCTTCATCTTGGAAGCATGCTCTAGTGCATCCTCCTACCGACTATTACCCTAACCTATTCTATTGCTAAAGTTTTCGAAACTTTGCTCAATACTCACCTCTTAAAACGTCTTGAATCCACATCAGTTATCTCCAATCAACAGTATGGCTTACGCAAGTCGGGATCCACTGGTGACCTCCAGTCCTATCTTACTCATGTACAGTCATCTTCTCTGAAGAACTATTGAGAATCCTTTGTTATCGTCCTTGGTATCTCTAAGACCCTGTCAAATGCATTGCCACTTTTATCTGTTCTCTGATTTTCAGTTTTATGTCTGACCTTTTTATATCTGTGGTAGATGACGGTGCAACATCTAGCCCATTCCCTGTTACTAGTGGTGTTCCAGAGGGCTTTGTTCTTTCAACTACTCTGTTCCTTCTCTTCATCAATGTTCTTCTTCAGATTCCCTCTTCCTCTCTTCTTCACGCCTTTGCCGACAATTTTACCCTTCATTTTTTCTCTGCCTTTTCTTCACAACCTCCATCTGCTACTCGTAATCAGTCTCGTATAAATTTTTCTTCTACTCTCAACTCCGATTTGCCCAAGGTATTGGATTCTCTTTGTCTTTGCTGTAAGGTAGCATCCATTTCTCTTTTCTTTCACTATTACTTCCATTGCTGCTGTGATGAGTTGGCAAGTTGCATTCCTCCCCCAATGTTGATGCAGCTTACACTCACTCGCAAAGTGACCTCATCTCACAGGTACTGTGTAGGTATTTGTTGTTTGCGAAATTGGTCGGTTCAGTAACTATTTCTTCCCATCTACCTCCAGACACTGGAACTGTCTTCCTCCCTCTGCCTTTCCTAATTCTTATAACCAATCTTCCTTTAAAGAGCGAATCTATCATCATCTCAGGAGCTAATCCTGCCACATCTCTAGAACCTCAGTACTTTAACTATTCATTCAGTCTGTCCTTTTTGTTTGTGCATCATTATCTAATCTCTGTCTTGTCAATAATATTTTGCTTTTCCTTCGTCTTAATGTTTTCCTCATGCCCAGGCCTTTATTGATGAGGGCAGTTTTCTTGCCTGTCCCAGTTTCACACTCATGAAAAAAACACAAAAAGGAAGTAAAGTGTTCCTAGCTTTTTTTTTATAAGTGTGACACCGGGACACGCATAAACTGCCCTCGTCAATAAAGGCCCGGACACTAGAAAACACCAAGAGGAAGGAAAAGAAAAAGGTTCAGGGCAAGGCAGAGATGAGGTATTAATACACAAAGGAAAACAACAGACAGAAAAAATAGTCAAAGTACTGAAGACCTAGATATATGGAGGATTAGGCACTGAGATGACGATAAATCCGCTTTTTGAAGGAAGAGAGGTTATAAGAATTAGAAAAGACAGAAGGAGGAAGAGCATTCCAGAATCTGGATATAGATGGGAAGAAGCAGTCGCTGCATCGACCAATCCGTGAACTACAAATATTCACACAGTACCTGTGTAACGAGTCTGCTTGG
This sequence comes from Halocaridina rubra, assembly GCA_037179515.1. Classification (NCBI taxonomy): domain Eukaryota; kingdom Metazoa; phylum Arthropoda; class Malacostraca; order Decapoda; family Atyidae; genus Halocaridina; species Halocaridina rubra. The sequence continues at coordinate 21,507 of JAXCGZ010019419.1, read as the reverse complement.
CGAGTGCTACATGAGCTCGGAAGTAGGGGAGGGATGCAACTCTCCAAATCATCATAGCAGCGATGGAAGTAGTTGCAATAAAAAAGAGAAAGGGATGATACCTTATGGTGAAGAGAGAGAGAATCCAGATTAAAAGTAAGAAAAGGATTATTAATGAGTCTGACTACCTTCTAAATTCTATCAACATACTAGGAATCCATGTAGCCTCTAACTTGTCTTGGAAGAATCACATAATTCAAATTTCTAAATATGCATCCAAAATATTGGGGGTTTTGTTTTGCTTTCGTCATTACTGTTCCTCTTTACAGTTACTTAATATCCATGAAGGTCTTATCTGTCCCTGAACACCCACCTGGGGTGCTTCCTCTTATACTTATCTCTTTGATAGGGATGAGTCTAAGGCAGTCAGGCTCATTAATGTTCCTTCGATTACTTCTAATCTGGATTCTCTCTGTCTTCGCAGTAAGGTATCATCCCTTTCTCTTTTCTATTGCTTCTATTTTCATCGCTGCTCAGATGAGTTGGCGAGTTGCATCCCTCCCCCACTGCCGAGGCCACATAACACTTGCCAAGTGGCCTCATCTAACGGGTATTGTGTGGAGATTTGCAGCTCGCAGATTGGTCGGTGTAGCGACTGTTTTTTCCCATCTACTTCTAGACTCTGGAACTGTCTTCCTCCTTCTGTCTCCCCTGATTCTTATGACCTACCTTACTTCAAAAAGCAGATCTGTCGTCATCTCAGGGATTAATCCACCATATCTCTAGATCGTCTGTACTTTAGCTATTTTTTCTGTCTGTCGTTTAACTTTTTGAATCATTACCACATCTCAGCCTTGTCCTAAAGCTTTTTCTTTTCCTTCGCTTCAGTGTCTTCTCGTGCCCGGGCCTTAACTGACGAGGGCAGATTTTCCTGTTCCGTTCTCACACTCATAAAAAAAAAATTAAACCCTATCAAGGAGATGAGTATAAGAAGAAGCGTCCCAGATGTGTAAGCAGTATTCTAAGCAGAGACGGATAAAACCTTTATAGATTTTAAGTGACTATAAAAAGGCAAAGCATTGACAAAAATGAAACAGAACCCCCAATTTCTTGGATGCAGATTTAGAAATTTGGATTATGTGATTCCTCCAAAATAATTTAGAGGCTATATGGATACCGAATACGTTGAAAGAATTAAGAGGGTAAATCTCTTTAGTTTCGAAGTAATAGGGCAATCAGAAGAAGAAGGTAAAAAGATAGTCATAGTCATAGATTTTATTGCCAAATATTTAGCATACATACAGGAATGAATATGTACATTATATTCAGAGGCACTAGCCTGCTGAGCAAGAGCTCCTTGGCAGGCAGTTTAATATACATTTCACATAAATTAAAGTATGACGGTAATAATTAACAAAAGCTCTAATATAGCAATCTCATACTTATCTTTTAATAAAACAAGACAGTAACCTGACCTTAACCTGGACATAATGATACACCCATACTGTATTATTATTAATCAACAGCTGCTTGATTTTGCCTAGTAAATAAATGCTGTTTGAGTTTCTTTTTAAATAAAATTGTGCCAGTTATTGTTTTTAAATCTTCTGGTAATGCATTCCAACATTTTGGGCCAAAACCGTGAATAGAAAATTTGTACAAGGTTTTTCTCGGCTGTGGACATATCAAATTTAATATTGTTACCTCTGGTTCCATGGTTGTGTTGAATAAATCTAAATAATATTCTGTTATCATTAACATCACTATGTATAATAAAAAGACATAAATATTGTATAAAGTAATTAAATTTAAGCAAGTTTAGCTCCTTGAATAAAGAGGAAGTTGAGTCATATTTTCCACTATATGTAATAGTTCTGATCAGTCTTTTCTGAGTTACAAATACATCCCTTACAAGTGACGGCCAAGTACATCCCCAGATGGACAAACAGTATATAATATGAGGATAACACAGGGAATAGTATATGCTTTTTAAGGCCTCATTTGTTAGGTTATGGCGAATTTTATACAAAATTTCACACGTCTTGGACAGCTTTGAGCAGACAGATTCAATATGATATTTCCAACTTAAATTTTCATCAATAATTACTCCCAAAAATTTCTTACAAGCAAATCTTTTAAGTTCATACCCATTCATATTAACTTGACCAATATTGTGTACTACAGTTCTATTTTGAAATAAGATATAGTCAGTTTTGGAAACATTTAGCTTTAATTTATTAACAGAGACCCAGTTGTTAATTTTTTCTAGTTCACTATTTAAAACAGACTGCAGGTGGTCAAAGTTATTATCATGCAAGAGAAGGTTGTTGTCATCTGCATAAAGAATATATTCGAATTTATTACTGGCATTGGAAATATCATTTATATAAACTAAAAATAACAATGGGCCCAGTATTGATCCCTGTGGTACTCCCCTCTCAATAGTTTGCAACAAAGATGCTTTCCCATTACAATATACGGCTTCTTTTCTATTTTTCAAGTAGCTCTTAAATAACTGTAATGGTGTTCCCTTAATACCTACATAAGTTAGTTTTTCTATTAGTATATCATGGTCTAATGAGTCAAATGCTTTGGACAAGTCTAGGAAAACCCCTGCAACAAAGTTTTTATTTTCCAAATTTTGATAAACATCACTTGTAAAGTTCATTATTGCTTTTTCAGTGGTCTTATTATTACGGAATCCGTATTGATTTTTGGATAATAGGTTGAACTTTTCAAGGAATTCTTTAAGTCTGTGAACAATCGCTTTTTCAAACACTTTACTTAAAGACGGTAAGATAGATATAGGTTTATAGTTATTTTCATCATCTACAGTGCCTGACTTAAAAATAGGAATTACTTTAGCACTTTTTAGTTTGTCTGGAAAACATCCTTGCTGAAAACATAGATTGATTATGTGGGTAAGTGGGGTACCAATGTAATGGGCAGTGGCCTGGAGTAGTTTTGATGGAATTTCATCATAACCCGATGCTGTATTTGGTTTTAAGGTTTTTATATATTTAGTGACTTCCTCCCTTGTTACAGGATACAAGTAAAACGAAAGTTCTGGTGGATTATTAAGAACTGTCGGTGTGAGTTTTGTTGCACATTTTGTTGTTCCTGTGTTGGTTGTGATATAGTTAAGAAATGATTATTAAAGATATTAGCAGTGTGGTCATTATCATTTTTTAATTTGATTTCCTTTGAATGATTAATTTGTTTTCGTCCCATTAGGCTGTTTATTGTATTCCAGGTGGACTTGCTGTTTCCTTGTTCCTTCTTAAGCTTATCCTGAAAATATCTATCTTTTGCAGCTCGAAGTAGTGTTACTAATTTGTTCATGTAAGCTTTATATCTGGTTCCAAAAGACAAAGGCCATTTTGATGCAAGCCTCTCTAATCGGTGTTTTTCTTTGATACTATTTTTTAATCCTGCAGTTATGTGTGGGCATCTGTTGTTTGTATTATTTACAGTCGATTTTCTTACAGGAAAGCAGTCTAGAAATTTATTTTTAAATGTACAGTAAAACTTATTAAAGGCTTCATTTGCATTATTTAGGTCAATGATATGTTGCCATTTTTCATGTGATATATCTCTAGTAAATTTAGCTATGTTATCACCAGAGTAATGTCTTTTTTCTACATATACATCAAATTTATGTTCTTCTTTTTTAAACTGGGAGTATACTGCGAAATTATCTGTTATGTTGGTGTACACTATGTAATTACTTATGTTGTCTTCAAGATTTGTGGTCCAGTCATGATCGATTAGAAATGCACTGTTTTCAGTTACTCTCGTAGGTTTAGTAGTTATTGGAAAGCAGTCACGTGAATACATTAAGTTTATAAAATCAGTTACTCTTTGATCATTTATTTTAAACAAATCTAAGTTCCAATCACCGAATAAATAAATAGTTTTGTACTTTTTTCTTGCTGCAAAATCAAATACTTTCAGTAAAGCTTCAAGGAATTCGGGCATGTTCCCCTTTGATGGTCTATATACAGATGCAAAGAAGCAATTTTCCTTACCGTTATGCACCTTTACACTAACACATTCAATGAATCGTTCCATCATACTGCACTCCTTTATAACACTCGAGCTATACTTATTATCTACATACATACATACATACACCTCCACCTTTCCTGTCTCTGTTCTGAGTGAACATATTGTACCCTGTTATATTATACAATAATTCAATATCATTATCCAGCCTAGTCTCCAAAAGAAACATTACATCACATATATTATTCTCTGTTAAACATTGATCAACAAATATTTGAAGATTATTTGCGAGACTTCTAATATTCATGCACAAAACCGAAAATGCATTAGATTTATTTAAATTTGAATACAGTTCATTTAAATATATATAAATTTAAAAAGTGTTGGTTGCATTTCTCATATTATTCAAAAACAAATCTATTTCATTTTCAAGATCAAGTTTGTTAAATATCATCTTATCAAGCTCATTGATACATAAATAATTGGGAAGTACTTTGTCGTTGTTTGTGAGCCTTATAAGTTCATCTTCACTAATGGAATAGTATGGGAGGTATCTATTTACAGCCATGGTGAAAAAATAAATTATACTACTTTTACATTACTGACTTACAAGCTACCATTTACTTCTACCATATCTTACCGGGTTCTTCCGGCCATTTATTGGTTTAGGGTGCGAGCGATTTATAGCTCCCGTGGCGGGAGACATGGCAGGAGGGGGTGGAGGCGATGACATATCACTCACCCCCCACTCCCTCGCCCCCCACCCCCGCACCACCAATCCTGGACTCAACTTATCATCCACGCCACCCACAGCACCCGCCACACTCTCGGAGTTGTATCGTTCCTTCACGATGAGCTTCGTCTTGGAGAAACCAAATTTAACTAAATTTTGGGTGCACCACTCAGATACCTCTGGATATCGGAGTTGAGAGTAGAAGAAAGAGTAATGCGAGACTGATTACGAGTAGCAGATGAAGGTTGTGAAGAAAATGCAGAGGAAAAGTGAAGGGTAGAATCGTCAGCAAAGGCATGAAGAAGAGAGAAATATGTGGATTGTAATAGATTATTGATGAAGAGAAGGAACAGAGTAGGTGAAAGAACAGAGCCCTGTGGAACACCATAGGTAACAGGAAATGAGATAGATGTTGCACCATCAACAACTATAGATATAAAGCGATCAGAAAGAAAACTGGAAATCAGAGAAGAGAAAAGAGGGGTAAAGCCATAGGCAGGGACTTTGGCAAACAGAGCCTTGTGCAAGACTCTGTCAAAAGCCTTAGAGATATCAAGGACGATGACAATGGATTCCCCATAGTTATTCAGAGAAGATGACCATACATGACCAAGATGGGACAGGAGGTCACCAGTGGATCGCCTTGGGGAAGCAGTACTGGTGATCAGAGATAAGTGAGTTAGATTCAAGATTTTTCAAGAAGTGAGCATTGAGCAAAGTTTCAAAAAATCTAGCAATAGTAGAGGTTAGGGCAATAGGTCATTAGTTTGAAGAAATAGAACGGACACCCTTCTTAGGAAAAGGTTGAAGTTCAGCCTGCTTCCAAGGTGAAGGATAGATACTGGTTGACAGAATGAGGCAGAAAAGACGGCAAAGCACTGGAGCCACTTCATCTGCAAACTCCTTATGGAACCTTGCAGGGATGACATCAGGACCAGACGCCTTGTTCATCGTTAACGAGTGAAGTCCCTTAAGAATTTTGCGTGAAGAAATTATAACGGAGGCCATGGAGTTAGAGAGAGGTAAAGGAAGCCTTAGACCTTCGAATTGAAGCAAGTGAGTTAAATCAGAAGGTGAGGCTTGGTAAGACTGGTGTGCCCGATTCCTGGCCCGGATAGCAATAGGGCATGCACAGTGAACCCAAGGATTAGGGGAAGAGAAAGTTTTCGTATAGGAGAGGATGTACACCTCAATAAACGAGGTTATGATCTTGGCAACTTTTAGGGCTACCTGATAAGGATTGCGTGACCAAAAGCAGTAGTATCTCATGGGAAGTCAAAGAGGAAGTTACGCAAATCTTCAAGTTGGGTACACTCAAAGTGCCAAATGCAGCGCTGAAGAGATTGAGATCAAAGAGTGGTCAGACTTACCAAGAGGGGAAAGTACAGAATAAGAGTAGTTTGAAGGGTTAGAAGTAAGAAATAGGTCAAGAATGTTGGTTGCATTTTTGCGTCTATCGGGAACACGAGTAGGATATTTGATAATTTGCTCTAGATCTTGAGTTATAGAATAAGCAAGGGCCCCACTTCCTCCTACATCAGTATGAGAAGAATTAAGCCATTTACTGTGGTGTAGATTGAAGTTTCCAATAGAGAAGACCTTGGCATGTGGGTGAGAAGATAGCAAGAGATCATGGCAAGAGGACAGATATTCGAAGAAAGACACAAACTCGGTGAAGTTTGAAGAACAGTAGCAGAAGCAAACGAATATAGCGTTAGTGGAGAGATAGATTTTTAGCCAGAGAATATCAAAGTCAGGAGATTCAAGATCCAAGAGCCTTGCAATAAGAGTGTTTGTGTTGCAGTAGGCACAGACCCCACCTCTGGAACAAAAACGAGAATAAAGGTTTTAGTGAGAGATTTGAAATGGGTCAGTGGAAGCATGGATAGACAGCTGAGTTTTAGATAGGAGGAGGAGGTTTGGGAGGGGAGTACCCAAATGCGGTTCCACGGACGAAAGATTAGAGTTCAGGCCACGAATGTTAGCATAGTGAAGAGTGAAAGAAGCAGATCTCTTAGGAGATGCAAGGTTAAGGGCAGAACTATTACTACTACAAGGCGTGTCTACCCTCAAATCAGTAGTGGAGTCAAGAAGATCCCCACAGATAAAGGATTAGAGTTCAGGCCACGAATGTTAGAATAGAGAGGAGTGGAAGAAGCAAATCTATTAGAAGGTGCAAGGTTTAGGGTAGAACCACTACTACTACCAGGCGTGTCAGCCCTCAAACCAGTAGTGGAGTCAGCAAGATCCCCAGAGGTTCTTCACACCCCTCTATGCCAGGTACTGAGGGCCATAAGCTGTGGACCTTCCACAAATAGAGCAAATATGAGGAAAAAGAGGGCACAAAAACAGATATGGGGAATATTGTGACTTGTCAAATGTAATGGAATAGCGAGAGACTCAACCTGGAGCTGTCTGTACCAACCTACAAAGCATAATATTGATATTTTGTAAAGTTCATACTTGCCCTATAGTGGTATAGGTGGAATATTTGTTTATGTTTATATTATAGACTTCTTTCCCATTAGACCAGAACATTTAACCATGATTCAAAGGGAGACTGATAAAGATGATGAAAAGCATGATTTTAAATGTATGATCTGATAATGTGTGTGGAGTTCTTGTTGTCCTGAAACCATTTTACTGTTTAAGAGACGAATATTCTGTACAGCGTAGTCCTTGTTTTTAAGGGTGAAAGAGTAGATATACCTTTGGAACTTAGAAATTTTGTTTTAGATACCATTCATTCTTTATATATTGGTGTTGGAAATTGTTTGAGACCAGCAAAGGAATGTGTTTACTGGCCTTGCATGAATTTTGATGAAAAGCAATTTGCCTCTACTTGTGAAATATTTAATCGCTTTCCAATAAGTCAACAAAGAGAAACTCTATAATCTCATGAATTAGCTGATAGACTATGAGAAAAAGTAGGTGCTGATTTTATGACTGTAAAGAATTATAATTATTTGCTAACTGTTCATTATTTTAGTAATTTTGAGGAGACTGATTACCTAGAAAATAAAAGCTATACTACTGTCATAAATAAATTGAAAGCGCACTTTGTAAGATATTCTTTTTTTATGAATATTACACCGGGACAGGCAGAAACTGCCCTCGTCAATAAAGGCCCGGGCACGAGAAAATACCAATATGAAGGAAAAGGAAAAGGTTAAGGACAAGGCAGAGATGAGGTAATGTCACACAAAGGAAAACGCCAGACAGAAAAAACAGTCAAAGTACAGAGGACCCAGAGATATGGAGGACTAAGCCCTGAGATGACGATAGATCTGATTTTTGAAGGATGAAAGGTCATAAGAATTAGGAAAGACTGAAGGAGGAAGAGAGTTCCATAGTCTGGAGGTAGATGGGAAAAAGCAGTGGCTATATAGACCAATCCGCGAGCTACAAATCTCCAGACAGTACCTGTGAGATGAGGCCGCTTGGCGAGTGTTGCGCAGCTTCGGCACTGGGGAAGGGATGCAACTCGCCAACTCATCAGAGCAGCGATGGAAGTAGTAGTGACAGAATAGAGAAAGGGAAGATACCTTACGGCGAAGAGAGAGAGATCCAGATTAGAAGCAAGACAAGGATCATTAATGAGTCTGACTGCCTTAAATTCAACCTTATCAAGGAGATAAGTATAAGAAGAAGTACCCCAGATGTGTGAGCAGTATTCTAAGCAGGGACGTATAAGATCTTTATAAATTTTACGTAACTGTAAAGAGAAAAAGAAATGACGAAAACGAAACAAAACCCCCAAGTATTTGGATGAAGATTTAGATATTTGGATTATGTGATTCCTCCAAGATAAGTTAGAGGCTATATGGATTCCTAATATGTTGATAGAATTAAGAGGGTAAATTTCATTAGTTTCGAAGACAATAGGGTTATCAGGAGGAGAAGATAAAGAGATAGTCAGAAACTGTGTCTTAGAGGCATTGAATTTAACTAAATTTTGAGTGCCTTCTGTAGATGTCTTTGATTGTGGACGTCAATCTGTCAGTGAGGAATTTAAAGATTTTCTATCTTAGATATGATTTTCAGAATAAGACTAGTAGTCCATATTATCCTAGATCTAACGGAATGGTTGAATCTTCAGTTTTGGATGCTGAAAGGTTAATTGTGAATGCAGTAGCAAGTGGTAAAGATCCATATTAAGTTATTTTAGAAGAAAGGTTTTAGTCCAGCCCAAGGTTGTACGGTCAGAGGGATTTGAATATTACTGCCAATTGTCCCATCTTTGTTAAAAATTACAACATTTAGATAGTTAATATATAAAAACAAGAAAAA
>JAXCGZ010019419.1:2500-7500 GCA_037179515.1 Halocaridina rubra | reverse complement strand
TATATATATATATATATATATATATATATATATGTATATATATATATATATATATATATATATATATATATATATATATATATATATATATATATATATATATCCAGATAAGCACATTACATATGTGAAAACATGAATCTTTTTTTACCCCGACCGGGACTCGAACCTAGGACTTATGATTACTAAGTCAAGGCGCTACCACTACACCACAGAAGGTTAAAAGGAATCCAACCTTATAGCTTATATCTGCTATACTTAGGAATGAACGCATTCTAACTGAATGCCACTATGTTCATATTAAAGATTCCCCAACCTCACTCGTGGCTTCATTATAGCATTTATTTTAAGTCCCAACCTCATTCGGGCCATGAAATAACCAACCAAGCACATTACATATGTGAAAACATGAATAATTTTATTTTTTACCCCGACCGGGACTCGAACCTATGACTTATCATTACTAAGTCAAGGCGCTACCACTACACCACAGAAGGTTAAAAGGAATCCAACCTTATAGCTTATAGCTGCTATACTTAATAATGAACGCATGCTAACTGAATGCCACTATGTTCATATTACAGATTCCCCAACCTCACTCGTGGCTTCATTATAGAATTTAGTTTAAGTCCCAACCTCATTCCGGCCATGAAATAACCAAGCAAGCACATTACATTTGTGAAAACATGAATAATTTTTTTTTACCCCGACCGGGACTCGAACCTAGGACTTATGATTACTAAGTCAAGGCACTACCACTACACCACAGAAGGTTAAAAGGAATCCAACCTTATAGCGTATATATGCTATACTTAGGAATGAACGCATTCTAACTGAATGCCACTATGTTCATATTGCAGATTCCCCAACCTCACTCGTGGCTTCATTATATCATTTAATTCAAGTCCCAACCTCATTCGGGACCATGAAATAACCAAGCAAGCACATTACTAAGCATAGCAGATATAAGCTATAAGGTTGGATTCCTTTTAACCTTCTGTGGTGTAGTGGTAGCGCCTTGACTTAGTAATCATAAGTCCTAGGTTCGAGTCCCGGTCGGGGTAAAAAAAAAATATTCATGTTTTCACATATGTAATGTGCTTGCTTGGTTATTTCATTGCCCGAATGAGGTTGGGACTTGAATTAAATGCTATAATGAAGCCACGAGTGAGGTTGGGGAATCTGTAATATGAACATAGTGGCATTCAGTTAGAATGCGTTCATTCCTAAGTATAGCAGATATAAGCTATAAGGTTGGATTCCTTTTAACCTTCTTTGGTTTAGTGGTAGCGCCTTGACTTAGCAATCATAAGTCCTAGGTTCGAGTCCCGGTCGGGGTAAGAAAAAAATTATTCATGTTTTCACATATGTAATGTGCTTGCTTGGTTATTTCATGGCCCGAATGAGGTTGGGACTTGAATTAAATGCTATAATGAAGCCACGAGTGAGGTTGGGGAATCTGTAATATGAACATAGTGGCATTCAGTTAGAATGCGTTCATTCCTAAGTATAGCAGATATAAGCTATAAGGTTTTATTCCTTTTAACCTTCTGTGGTTTAGTGGTAGCGCCTTGACTTAGCAATCATAAGTCCTAGGTTCGAGTCCCGGTCGGGGAAAAAAAAAATATTCATGTTTTCACATATGTAATGTGCTTGCTTGGTTATTTCATGGCCCGAATGAGGTTGGGACTTGAATTAAATGCTATAATGAAGCCACGAGTGAGGTTGGGGAATCTGTAATATGAACATAGTGGCATTCAGTTAGAATGCGTTCATTCCTAAGTATAGCAGATATATGCTATCAGGTTGGATTCCTTTTAATCTTCTGTGGTGTAGTGGTAGCGCCTTTACTTAGTAATCATAAGTCCTAGGTTCGAGTCCCGGTCGGGGTAAAAAAAAATAATATTAAAAATAATAATAATAATAATAATTCATGTTTTCACATATGTAACGTGCTTGCTTGGTTATTTCATGGCCTGAATGAGGTTGGGACTTGAATTAGATGCTATAATGAAGCCACGAGTGAGGTTTGGGAATCTGTAATATGAACATAGTGGCATTCAGTTAGAATGCGTTCATTCCTAAGTATAGCAGATATAAGATATAAGGTTGGATTCCTTTTAACCTTCTGTGGTGTAGTGATAGCACTTTGACTTAGTAATCATAAGTCCTAGGTTTGAGTCCCGGTTGGGGTAAAAAAAAAAAAATTCATATATATATATATATATATATATATATATATATATATATATATATATATATATATATATATATATATATATATATATATATATATATATATATATATATATATATATATATATATATATATATATATATATATATATATATATATATATATATATATATATATATATATATATATATATATATATATATATATATATATATATATATATATATATATATATATATATATATATATATATATATATATATATATATATATATATATATATATATATATATATATATATATATATATATATATATATATATATATATATATATATATATATATATATATATATATATATATATATATATATATATATATATATATATATATATATATATATATATATATATATATATATATATATATATATATATATATATATATATATATATATATATATATATATATATATATATATATATATATATATATATATATATATATATATATATATATATATATATATATATATATATATATATATATATATATATATATATATATATATATATATATATATATATATATATATATATATATATATATATATATATATATATATATATATATATATATATATATATATATATATATATATATATATATATATATATATATATATATATATATATATATATATATATATATATATATATATATATATATATATATATATATATATATATATATATATATATATATATATATATATATATATATATATATATATATATATATATATATATATATATATATATATATATATATATATTTTTATATATATATATATATATATATATATATATATATATATATATATATATATATATATATATATATATATATATATATATATATATATATATATATACATATACATATATATATATATATATATATATATATATATATATATATATATATATATATATATATATATATATATATATATATGCATATATTTATATATATAAATAAATAAATAAATATATATATATATATATATATATATATATATATATATATATATATATATATATATATATATATATATATATATATATATATATATATATATATATATATATATATATATATATATATATATATATATATGTATATATATATAAATATCTATATATATATATATATATATATATATATATATATATATATATATATATATATATATATATAATATATATATATATATATATATATATATATATATATAGATATAGATATATATATATATATATAGATATATATATATATATATATATATATATATATATATATATATATATATATATATATATATATATATATATATATATATATATATATATATATATGTACAATAATAATAGACACTTTTAATGCTAAGGCGCTATCAATTACACCACTTGTCTGTAATTATGTGTCTTAGGTTCGAGTTCTCGTCTGGGGTAAACTATGATTCATATTTTTACATATGTTTATGGGTTTATTTGATTAATATTAATGCATAATAACTGATATTTGAATTAAAAGCAAAAAGGAAGCCACGTGTAAGGTTAGGAGAAGCCGTAGTATGTACAAAAAGGCATTCAGATAGAATACATTCATTTCTGGTATATTAGTTAAGCTGTAAGGTTTGTTTTCCTTTTAGATCTTCTGTGGTGTAGTTTATAGTGCCTTATCACATTAATTATGTGTCTTAAGTTCAAGTCCCAGTCAGGGGTTAAATATGATTCATGCTTTCACATATGTTAATGTGTTTATTTAATTATTATTAAATGCCCATATAGCTTAGATTTGAATTAAATGCGGAAAACGAAGCCACAAGTGAGATTAGGCGAAGCTATAATATAAATAAAAAAGTCAGATAAAATGCGTTCATTCCTAGTATATCAGTGAAGCTGCAAGGATGTTTCTCTTTTATACCTTCAGTGGTGTAGTTGATAGCTCCTTGGCACAGTAATTATGTGCCTTAGGTTAGCGTTCCATTTAGGAGTAAAATACGCTATATGTTTTCACATATGTTAATGCGCGTATTTGATGATTATTAATGCCTATACCTGAGATTTGAATCAAATGCACAAGATGAAGCCACGAACGAGGTTAGGAAAAGTTGTAATATGAACAAAAAAGCATTCAGACAGAATACGATCATTCCTAGTATAGCAGTAAATCTGTAAAGTTTGTGTCTTTTTTAGACCTCCACTAAACTTTTCTCAAAAAACACTATCAAAATATAAACAAACTCGGTTCTTAAAAAAATAATTATTTCTGAACTTTCTCTACTACTAAATCTCCTTTTTCTCCTTTACTAAAAAAAAAAAATTATATGTATGTATGTGTATGTGTTTGTGTATACATGTATTTGCGTATATATATGAATACCCAAACGTATGCATGTGTTTTTGAGTATATAATTATTACTAATCAATCAATTAATATCAGAGCTCACCAAGAAGGCAAACCTTTAAATACTAACCAAAGGGGGTCATAATTGGGCAGTGAAATAATTTTAATCAAAACTTAGCAAGAGGGTCTGCCCCTCTCTATTTATCTCTTTCTTCTTTAATTTTCGTGCTTATCCCCACAATCTTTCCCATCCTATATCCCCCTCTCTTCAGTGATGACACCCTGAATAGGGCTAAGAGAGTTCACTCAACCTCGTCACTGTTTTTCCCCTACCTATCCTATCCCATCCTATAGATACAGATTTTAGACCTCCAGTAGTGTAGTTGGCGTCGCC
>JAXCGZ010019418.1:55000-57536 GCA_037179515.1 Halocaridina rubra | reverse complement strand
GCAATTATCACAGTCAGCCTATCTATAAGAACCACATTATCCATTATAAGGGGGATGGCTGAGCCAAAGCAAAAACTTCTGACTATTTTTGCGGGAAAAAAATATAGAGAGGAAGGTATTCCCAGTCATTTGTTCCAACTCGTTTAGTCGACTGTTACGACACGCAGGGGAAATTACCCTATACATTTTGATTTATTTTCTTATTCAAAAAACTGGATTATTTCTTAACCATAAAAACCTCGATCATTCTTAAAAAAAAATATATATATATATATATATATATATATATATATATATTATATATATATATATATATATATATATATATATATATATATATATATATATATATACACGCTGGGAATAGTAATCTGCTATGCTTGAAAAAATTATTTCTTCTCTTTTCTATAAGAGAAAAGAAAAGGAATCATTCTTAAATTACTTTACTTTCTTTCTCTCAACACCCACAATCATTTTCCCCCCTCAAAAAAAAAAAAAAGTCCTTCCTTCCTGAAATCCAAAATTACCCTTTAAAGGATATTAGGTGTCTTTGCACATAAGGATTTTTTTTTTTTACGAAGGCGAAGAGGACGTCACTTAAGGAACAATTTTGTTTTATAAAAACCCAATTAAAAAATTTAAAATATTACTCTTTTTTCAGGAGTTATTCATTAAAAAAAAGCGAATTGAGGGTCACTTTCGGAAAGTTATTGTTTAAAAAAAAACCGAGTATAAAAAAGACTTAATTCACCCTATTCTCCTCAAATACAATAATGTTGTGTGTGTGTGTGTGTGTGTGTGTGTGTGTGTGTGTGTGTGTGTGTGTGTGTGTGTGTGTGGTGTGTGTGTGTGTGTGTGTGTGTGTGTGTGGAAAAACTCTGTTATTTTTTTTAAACGCGATTATTCTTAAAAAGCAAAAAGGATTGCGGTTTCATAGCGGTTAGAGTACTCAACAAAGGAGGAGACAGACCCGCGATCAAGCCCACCACGGGGGCATTAGGAAGGGAACCCTGACCAGATTCCCCAGCTGCTTCAATATGTCTGTGTCCACTCCAATAATGGGGACTAAAAGAAGAAAAAAAAAATTAAAAAGCGAGTCATGACTCCTGGTTTTTTTTTACAAAATTTCATCTACATATAAACTGCATTTTTTTTATTTATTTATTTATTAATTTTTATTTTAATGTCCAGTTCTTTCAGATGAGGAACGATCATTTTTGCTCTCTTTATGAAGGCGAACAAGACGTCACAAATAGGATATTTCTTCACAAAAAAACGAGAATATTCTTTAAAAAAAAGCAAATCTGGACTCTCATGATCTCTATTAAAGAGGAAATATTATTCATTCCTCTTTAATATGAAGGCGAAGAAAACATCACGTACAGGATATTTACTACATGAAGACCCCGAATTATCTTTTTGTTTTCTTTTTAAAGCAAGTCTTGACTCATGTTCTCTATATAGGAGGAAAGTTTTTTTCTTTTTTTGTGAAGCCGATAAAAATGTGACAAATTTGCTTCATAAAACCACATTTATCTATTTACTTAATAAAAAGCAAGCCTTGAACCAAAAGTACTTTATAAAGGAGAAAAGATTTTCCCCCCTCTTTTTTTTATGAAGGGGAGGAAGACGTCATAAAGACGATATTTAGTTCTCAAAGAGAGTGATTATCTTTTCCATAAAAAAACAAATTTTGACTGATATTTTTACAAATGATGAAAAGAATTATTATGTTTTTTTTTTCCTAAGAAGAAGATGAAGATATTACATGCAGGATGTGTCCTTCATTAAGACCGCAAAGTATATTTTAAGAAAAGCAATGTCCTATTTCTCAGCTTAATCACAAATGAGGAAAACATATTTTTCATCATATATATATATATATATATATATATATATATATATATATATATATATATATATATATATATATATATATATATATATATATACACATTCAAATAAACACATTACCATATGTGAAAACATATATCATATATTACCCCTGATCAGGACTCGAATCTAAGACACATAATTACTGTGTCAAGGCGCTGTCAAGTACAACAATGAAGGTCTATAAGAGAAACACACCTTACAACTTAATTTCTACACTAGGAATGAACGCATTCTATCTGAATGCCTTTTTATTCATATTACAGTCAGAATAAAAGATGTAGTTTCAAGTCGCAAGAAGGTCTTGTTTGGGGTCCCTCGGGGATCGATCCTAGAACCTATACTTTTTCTAATATATGTAAACGATCTAGTAAAATATTTACCTAACTGTTATGTCATTCAGTATGCTGACGATACTCAAATCTTAATTGAAGGAGAAATTAATGATTTAGAAAATATTATTCGTAGAGCAGAAGAAATTTTGTATATGGCTAAACGTTACTTTCTAAAAAATGGTCTGTTACTTAATGAAACTAAAACCCAATCTATTCTTATCGGATCCAGACAATTATTATCAGAAGTTGATGACAATCTTCATATAAATTTTAACGGTAATATCATTAAGCCAATGAACTCGGTAAAG
>JAXCGZ010019418.1:45000-50000 GCA_037179515.1 Halocaridina rubra | reverse complement strand
AAAATGTGACCATACCCAGTTACATAATACCGTTAGCGAGTCCAGTCGCTTGAGCGAGGTCAAGTTGAGCGAAGTTAAAATGATGTGCATTTTGAGCGATGCCTATTAAGCGATATCAGTATGAGCGAACCCCCAACTGTTTTTTTTTAAAGATGCTTTGAGCGAGGTTGATAAAAATGAAAATATACTAGAAATATAAATTTTTTGGTACAAATAATTACACTTTTACAAAGGGTAAATAAAACATATACATATATACATATACACATGCCTTATCGCTCCTTGTAAGGGGGGGGGGGTAGCCGAGCCAAGAAACGTGCATTCACTACAATCCACACATACCTCAACCACTCCTCTCAGCTCCTTGGGGATAAGGGGTTGCCACATCTCCTCCCCTTCCACCCTTCTTGGGTCATCCACGAGGTAGGCGGGCAAGGATACTCTACAATGAGGCCCGACAGCCGCAGCTGGTTTATCCCCACCGCTTCATCGCATGGCAACTCCCCTCATACCCATCCATCACAGTTCACTGAGCCAGCAGGTGCGAGAAATCTCTTTGGCCCACGTCATCTAAGCACAATCTTCCTCCACTCATTCTTGTCTCTTGCACGCACTCTTCCCTGTTCCACTGACATTCTACGTACATTCAGTGTTCTTTTCACGCCATCCATCTATCTCAATTTAGGTCTCCCCTTTAACTTAACTCCAATCACTTCTACACTGCACACTCTCTTCACTATTCGTTCATCACTCATCCTTTCCATGTGTCCAAACCAACTCAACACTGATTTAACCTATCCAACAGCTTCATTCCAACGCTTGTTCTCTGTCTGTCATCCTCATTTCTTACTCTATCTATACTAGATACACCAATCATACTTCTCAAAAACCCCATCTCCATTACATTCGATTTGTTCATATCATACTGCATTCCAAGTCTCTGCTCCATACAATCCTATCGACACAATCACACCTTCATATAGCTTTCTCTTTTTATTCATTCCCAAATATCTATTTCTCATCACACTTTTCAACCCACCTAGACATTAACTTGCTTCCTTCACTCTGTGATTTACCTCTACATCCACTTGTCCACTCCTTGATACATGCGACCCCAGATACTTAAAACTCTCAACTTCCTCAAGCAACTCCCCATTCACTCCTACATTCAATCTGCTAGCATTAACACTCCTCGTACATCTCATAACTTTACTTTTACCAATATTCACCTGCACTTCCTTCTTTCACACACACCAATAAACTCAGTCACCAGATACTTCAATTCACTCTCGGTATCAGCCACCAGTACAGTATCATTTGCAAATAGCAACTGATTCAATATCCACAACCTTCCAATCCTTACCCACTAGTTCCAAGCCTCTGTCTAATACTCTTTCATTTACTTCCCTTACCACTCCGTCTATATACACATTAAACAACCATGGCAACATTACACAACCTTGACGTAACCCTACATTCACCTCAAACCAATCACTCATACCACTTCCACATCTCATACATACTCTACTATTCATGTAAAATCTCTTCACTACATTCAACAAACTTCCAATTATTCCATACAGTCACAACACACTCCACAACCCCTCTCTATCTACCCTGTCATATGCTTTCTCTAAGTCAATAAAAGCCCAAAATGTGTCCCTACCTTTCTCCAAGAACTTCTTATACACCAGTCTTACCACAAACACCTGATCTACACATTCTCTTCCTCTCCTGAACCCACACTGTTCTTCCCCAATCAATCTTTCAGTACCTCTCCTAATTCTGTTCATTAACACTCTTCCATATACCTTACCATCTACATTCAACAAACTACTTCCTCTAAAACTACTACACTCATACTTATCTCCTTTCCCTTTGTAAAGTGGAACTATACATGCACTCCTCCAATCAACTGGGAGCCTCCCTCTCCTGAAATAACCTAACTCTCTATTCTACTAATGCCTCCCCCACCTTTTGACAAGCATTCAACATGATGCTTTACCTGCTTTCATTGCTCTTAATGCCAAATGTACCTCCTCTTTTGTTATTTCTCTTCCATTCTCATCACCTAACATTGGCAATCTGCATTCGTTTCATATAGCCACAATCTCTGCCTCTCTATTATCTTCCTCATTTAGCAGGTTCTTGAAATATTCAGCCCATCCCTCTCTCACCTTTATTTCATCTACTAGCAATTGTCCATCTGCTCCTTGCATCTTCTCCTCCCTACTACACTCACCTTTCCTAACTCTTTTCACTTCCTTCCAAAGCATCTTTTTATGCCTTTCAAAATTTTCTGACAAACATCTGCCCCACCTTACATCCGCTTCTTTCTCTGCCTCCCTCAACATGTGCTTTGTAAACCTCCTCTTTGTAAAATACCTTTTATACACCCCTACATATTAAAAATCGACACATTTTATTGCATAAAGAAAAATCGAAAAAATTAGGTTTGGTTAGGTTAGGTTAGCTTAGGTTAAGTTAGGTTAGTATAAATTTTGCTTTAAATTAACCTCTGCTGAAATTACCATTCGCTCTTAATGCTTCGCTCAAAATGACTTCACTAAAAATCAACTTCGCTGATGTTCATTGAACTTCATGCCAATCTTTTTCAAAACAGTGTTCTGCACCTTTTAATGAATTCACACTAATATTATAGTTTTAAGTCAGCGAACTGAGTATACAAATGGAAGAAACATAATATGACTAACATCAATTCTTATTTGCTTCTTAGCATTTAATTTTAAAAAGGTGTAAAAAAGACCAGATGAATAATCGCCTTTGTCAAGAAGTTTTGCCTCCCTTAAGTCATTATATCTTTTTCTCTCACTATGTATATTTCTCTCTGTTTCTCCCGAGGAGGGGACAAAATACTACTACCTCTGTGTTCCTCTGTCTTAAACGTCGTCTTCATGGGGAGGAGCGAGGAGACTGGAACTCCCCATTTTTGCATTTTTTTTTCCTGCGAGGAGAGAGGGCATACGAGAGTTTGACTAAGTCAACCTTCTTACTAGGAGACTGAGGCCTTTAAACGTAGATAATCAGGCTGAAACACACACACACACACTATAACCTGCTTCCTTGACCAGCATAGTTTGCAAAGTTATGGAGAAACTACTAGGAAACATATCTCTCTTCTCTTGAAATCCTTCAACTTTTTGTGAGACAACATGGCTTCCGAGAAGGTAGATCAACAGTAACAAACTTATTAGAATTTTATGATGAGGTAAGCCAAATCTTACAGGAAAAAGAGAGCTGGACAGATTGCATATTCCTAGACTTCCAGAAAGCATTTGACACTGTCCCACACGGGAGATTTATTAAGAAGCTGCAAGCAATGGCAAGAATAGTTGGAAATGTCTTGGAATGGATAAAAACATACTTAGAAGGAAGGGAACAGAGGGTTAGAGTAAAACACTGTGTCTGAATGGGGAAGAGTCAGTAGTGGAGTTCCACAGGTTTAAGTTATAGGGCCACTTTTGTTCCTTGTATATGTATATGACCTACCAGTCTGTAAATTCATTCATGAATATGCTTGCAGAATTGCTAAAAAAGTAAGAAACGAGAACAATGGTAGAGAACTTCAGGAAGATCTAAATAGTCTGTATGAGTGGTCAGAAAAGTGGCTAATGAAATTCAGTACTTCAAAATATAAGGTAATGAGAATGGGTACAAGTGCAAGATGGCCCAAACTTGGCTACTCGGTGGAAGGAGCAGAACTTCAATATACAGAGAATGAAAGAGATCTAGGAGTTCAAATATACCGGCCAATTTGTCTCCAGAAATGCATATAAATGGCATAGTAAGGGCACCATGTGCTGTCTTAGCTAATGCAAGGGTAGCCTTCAGGTACATGGACAAGGAAATGCTCAGCAATAGTTATGTAACCTATGTGAGGCTAAAGCTTGAATATGCAGCCCCCTTTTTGAATCCGCACTTGAAAAAGCACGTAGTTAAGCTATAAAATGTTCAGAGACAAGCCACGAAACTGGTGCCAGAATTACACAATCTCAGTTATGATGAGGGGCTGAGGGAATTAGACTTACCTTCACTCAAAGCTAGAAGATTGAGGGGGATTATGGTGACGGTTTTTAAATTCCTTCATGGTTAAGACAGAGTGGATAGGGATCGATATTTTGATATGGCTGGCATTAGAACTAATGGTCATAGTTTGAAGCTCCATAAGAAAACTTCTTTGCAGAATGTAAGGCAGTACTTTTTAGTGTAAGAGTAGTTGATATATAGAATTCACTAAGCGAGGAGGTAGTTAATGCCAACTCAATTCATAGTATTAGGGAATTATGATAAGTATCACTAAGTACAAACTGGAACCGACCAGGAGACGGGAAGTTACAAGCTTGGGACTTTTTCCCGTAAGCACAAATAGGCAATTACACGCACGCACGCGCGCGCACACACCCACACCCACCCACCCACCCACACACACACACACACACACACACACACACACAATATGCATGCCTTACGAGATATTTCATCTTGTATTAAGAGAATACAATGAAGCCAAATACAGCCCCCCCCCCTTTGTTTTTTATAAAAAGAACATAGTACGAGCCCTATTCGGCATCAATTTCTAAGCATAAATAATCTTACACATTGGCTGCATTCCAGACTTCTTTATCAATGACCATAACCTAAAAATCTTTTAATAATGTTTTAAAGCCCAGACGCTACAGCCTCTTCTTATGGTAATGAGAACGAAATATGAGTCATTTCCACCAGGTCCCTGGAGAGACGGGGAACAGACAGTGCAGAGGCTTTTCCTTGAGCCCTTTATATTCATTAGACAAGAGACATTTGCGACAGTGGGTGCAGCAGTATATTTACATTAATCCAAGACCCCTCCCCCCCACACAAAGGTTTTGACTCCTCCGTTTCTCTCAAGTGAGAAGATCACGACCAGCTTTAGCCACTCTCTGTCTTCTTTATCATTCCAGACTTGTGGGTTTTATCAATGTGAGGAGTTAAGCGTTCAC
>JAXCGZ010019418.1:27500-40000 GCA_037179515.1 Halocaridina rubra | reverse complement strand
AATAAGGTGCAGTACTGCAAATGGGAGACAATGGGTAAAGACTGTACATGATGCAGGGGCTATTACATGAATACAGAAAAAATATACACCTATACATACAATGGCCGCAATTCTCCTTGTAAGGGTGGCCGAGACAAAGCACACACTTTCACCAGAAAGTTGACACACCCCAATCTCTCCTCTTAACTCATTGTGGATAAAGGGCTGCCACAAATCCCCCACTATCACCCAGCTTGGGTCATATTCAGGGTAAGCTGGCAGGGATCTTCTGCCATTAGACCCGACAGCCGCAGCTGGTTTACTCCCACTGCTTCGTTTTATGACAACCCCCACAACCACCGTCCCTGTATACTGTGCATTTTGAGCAATTTGTCTCTTTTCTATGCACTTAAGTACATCTTGCAAAATGACATTTCTGTTGCATAAACAATTGAATATGCAGCTAGTTATACACTCGTACAATCTTCAATTGGATGAATATTTTCTAAAACTCCTTAAGTAATTCACCTGACACGGTTGTGTGTATGGCTAGGATCCCGTACGAGATCCTAGCCATACACAGAAGCGCGTCAGATGCGTTTATGAAATCCATTTTTTGTGTGTCTAGCTAACTAATAATATGGTATCCTAGGTTTACACTGTATAAGAAATCGGGCCAAACTATTTGTATAGGCGAACACCTTCAGGACACATATTTGTTTATTTCCGTCCTGGACTTCAAAAAGCAGCTTGTTCCACAAATGCTTTGCTATTCTCACTTGCGTACTCTTTATACCTACTGAGTTGGCAGACGGTAGGAGACGACAGACAACGCTACAGTCCTTTCCACATCCCCGATGTGAATAAATTACATTTACACCTTTTCGCAAAGGAATGAGGCAAGCTCGAACTCTGGTCCTTTGACTTGACAAACTAATCTTTATCCCACTAACACATCTTAAGGCATCACTGCATATCTCTCTCTCTCTCTCTCTCTCTCTCTCTCTCTCTCTCTCTCTCTCTCTCTCGTACTAACTTTATGCAGTTAATGCCCTAATGCTCTGAGAGAGACTACAGACAAAGCACAAGATGCATACATTTCCAAGAAATTGTAAGCTCCTTACGAAAGACTTGACCTTTGAAGAAGTGACCATGACCTTTAAAGTGACCTTTTCTCCTAGATAACAATCATACAAAGTTCGACACAAATCTTTGTAATCACTCTATATTGAATTTAATTAGAAAATAATAATTTCCTGACTCATACTCATTTAGTATTAACTACCGTCACAAACCTCAATGGGTGTACTAGTGACTATCAACCTTCCTTTACGGAATCTTGGAAAATATTAAACCTGAGAATCACGGCAGTCCTTTTGCCAATGGGACTTGCAACAGAGAAACCAAAATTACTCTATGATCTGTATGAATGAGTTCCGTCCAAGAGCAAATTCATTTCTCCAGATTTTCTGGGTTGATACGCCGTCAGCCGGGGGGGGGAGCTCTTGTCAGAGCGGAAATAGATATCGTCTGGTATGAAAGAGAATTGTGTTACTGTGATATAAAATACTACCATTTCAACTGAGCTTAGTGATGAAGTACTTAACAGGTCTCTTCAAATATTATTATCACACCAGAAGACACAAAATATCACAACAGGAAATCAATAATTTTCCTACATATACTCCGTAAGTAGCGCCATCTGTTGATTACTGACAAAGACTCCCGAGGTCAGATGATCATGGAAAATTCGGAGTGTCAATTCGTGCTTTACCGTCCCTGGTTAACTCAATCGTTATTGAAGACGGAGAGTCCATTACAAATTATAAGATCAATCGTAGTCATCCTTCGAGTGGCTGTGCTATATTCTATCATCACGGGATTTTCATCGTTGGAGATCATCTTCGTGCAGTTATTTAAGTATAATAAATGCTTTTGCTGAATAAATGGCCGCAGTGGCTGGGTGGTAAACTGTGCGTTTTTTATTCGTCAGGTCGTCGGTTCGAGACCCGTCACGGTCAGAGGTGAGGACATTCACTCGGGATAAGTCACACTGCTAAAACCAAAGTCCTTCGGATGGAGACTCCATCCTAGCCCTTGCTAGAAAAAAGGGCCATTGACGTAAATCGGGAACAGTTTTTCAGAGTTAATGTTTAAAGAGAGTTCTGTTCAGTAATTATTTTTTTTTACTTGGTAGGTTTTCTGTGGTAGGGTATATATCTGTAAGGGTATATATCTGTAAGGGTATTTTTGTGGTAGATTTTTTTTCCTCTGGAAGGCATTTTTTTTTTCTGGAACCTATATTAAATTCTGCGTTTCATAAACCGGAATCCATAGAATAAGTCGGACGCTTTATAAGTTTAATCCCTCTTTGCTTTCGCTTTAGTCTAATACCGAAAATTTTCACGACCTTCAAAAAGCCACAGAATGCAGATTTGTCCCAATTCGAAGAGTTGTGGACATAGACAAACCCTGTGGGATAAAAAGTGCTTGGGACGATAATCGGTTATAAATGTCGAAGGCTGGTCAGATTTTCAAAAGCAACGTTATTATACCTTAAGGGGGAGTTAACACGGTCAAACGTTAACCAAATACCCCGTTCACACGTTCGAACATCACTTCAAACACTTGTCTGTCGAACCGCGTTCGACGAACCGTTTGACCGTGTAAACCCCCCTTTACATTAAAATCTATTAAATTACACGATAATAAACACTTGTTTGATAGTTTTGTACTGAAAGTGAGCTGTAGTGCAATTAACTTCTGGGTAGAGACGAACACGTCGTTGGACACAGAACCACTCAACATCGAATAACGATCGTATAAGGTTGAAATATATTTCGAATCCTTGTATTTCTGTATTATGTAAGTAGTTTTCTTTAAACATTTAAATAGCAACGCTCGGATTGTAAATGTCGACACAGTCAAAACCTGTTAGGTTCATAAGTTTGCTAAAAAGCTCTTAACGAGTGAAATTCTTATTTCGGCTATAAAGTTTTGATCTAAAATATTTTTGGTTATCGTGACATAATTTGTAATACATATTCTTTTGCAAATTTATTTTTTAACAATCCCCCCCCCTAACTCTTGGTAGACACTGGATCTCGTATTTTCATTGATGTGTTTCTATAAGTTTATATTTCGGTTTAATAAAGACTTTTGAATGAGCGTTTTTCAATGAGTTTCTTTTTTTTTTTTCAATCCTTGGTAGACGACGGAGTTATATGGCCGCTGCGGCAGGGTGGTATCTCACGTGGCTTTTCTTAATTTCGTCGGTTTTAGACACGTCATGGTCTTTGGTTAGAAAGTGCATTCATTCAATCGGTCGCAGTGGCAAAACCAATCGTTAGAAAGAAGGCACCATCTGATCAGTTTTACGTTAGTGAGGTAAATCCGGATCGGACTATGGCATTCTAATCTTTTCGGCAATTTAATATTTTTAAACAAGATTGTATTTGGTTAAACTAGTGTGATAGATTATAGATTTATTATCTTTCCAGTGTTCAGTGCCTTAAGGATTTGGGCAAAGTATTCGATATACCTGTGATAACCGATAAAATCTTTTTTTCTTTTTTTTTAATAGGTTCACTTGTGATAAACAATAAAATTTCTAATTTCCTTTTTTTGTATTACGTATGCTAAAGAATGTTCTTAACTTTTGAGACTATGGGCACAACAGTTTTCTAAATGGTACGCCGAAGAGGAAATCCTTCGAAGATCAAAATTAAAAGGAAAAAGCTGTGCGCTTACAATGGATAGTTTTTTTAGTATCTAAAAGGAAAGGCCAAAAAGAAAATTATTCAAGGGCCAAAGAGGGCAGCCATCCTCCAAAATAATCTAGATCGGATTCTAGGTCTCAAACTGGATCCGATTGCATGTTTTTCTATTAAAACCATCTTTTTTTTTATTTCTATATAGAAAATTGTGGCATGGTTGCATTTGGAGGATTATTTTAATGTACTTTTCCCTTTACAGGTTTTTTTTAATTTTGTAAATTTAGACCTTTTTACTTTACAAGTTATTAATTTTTTTAATTAATTTAATCCTTTTTACTTTAGATTTTTTTTTTCATTCAGGCTTTCAGCTTATTTTATGTACTTTTATTCCCCTTCACTTAACAGGGTGCCTACGGGGGTCCGCGTGTGAAGCGGTTACGAGGGAGCACCTCACCGAGGACATATGTCATGGATGCGACATGGCCGCCGTGGGTAAGAGGGTACCCATTACAAGGTGAGTTTCATTTTTCATATTTTTATGATATATATGATACATACTGAGAAATATATCTTTGAAACTATGTACTGTTGTAACCTTGTCTTTCAGGGTGTGCGAGGGGATACCGAGTGTACAGCGGCCACGCTGGATTACTTCTGCCATGGATGGGCAATGGCCGACGTGGGTAAAGAGGTTGCCCATCACACGGCAAGTATCATTTATCTTTATATTTTTAAATGATATAACTGTTATATAGTGCCATAGTGCCATATAATGCCATAATTTCTTTTGGAGCAGAGTACTCGCGTTTATTTAATTTTCAGGTGGTGGGGGATGTCGACGCGTGAAGAGGCCACGCAGTTGAGGACGCTGCTGGGAGGACCATGAGGAAATGTTTTGCGCCCTTAAAAGGTTAGTCAAAGTACAGAATTTTATTTCTTATTTTCAATTTCTATTATTGAATCCTCCAAATGCTACCTCCAATAGGGTTAGGATTTGTTAGGAAATGTTTTTCTTTTTCAGGTTTTTGTAAATTTAAATTTTTTTTGTAAAGGCAAGTTTAAAAGGTAAGATAGTTTGTTTTTCAAAAGGTAAAAAAGGTAAGCAACTTGTTTTTGTACGTTTTGTATTTTACTGCCATTGATTTTTGTGATTTATTTCTTTAAACTGATGAAATTGGTGTAAATTTACACAGAAACTTGTATAGATTTTAAACTGAACTTGACGTGTTAATAGTATTTATCTAAATCCTAAGGAAATAACGTAGCTTTATTATAACTTCTTAAATCACACATTTATATATTAAATATTTTAACGGTATTAATTTTAACTGAATTAACTTTGTTTGATATTAATTTTTTCGATAAATAATTCTCACGCAGATGTGTTGCGTTACAAGCAATATTTGTGTATTTATCTGCTAAATACTTTCAAAATTTCATGTAATATTTTGTACCCAACACTCAACAGTTTTCACCGAGTAATTTATATGCAGATTTTACATGTGTATTAACAAAAAATTTATAAAATATTCAAAATTCATAAAGTATTTAGTTTATGTATTGTGTATATGCAATGTGTATTATACAAAATTTTTGTACAAATAAATAAAATTCCTTCCCCTTTTTAAATGTCTGTAACTTAACCTGGCGTGTGGTCTTCATGGCTGTAATGATTTTAAATTTATTTGTAGCCAAAGAAATTAATAAATGTAAATAAATAAAATTTTCGTAAATTTACTTTTGATGGTTTTAAAATTAAGGAAAAATATTTTATAAAAAAAAAAGTAAGCTTTGTGACGGTCCTTTGTAATATTTTTTTTCTTTATTAAATGTACCAAATTATTGTAATTTAGATTAAATATTTGTACGGAAATTATAACCCATTACGCAGAAGTAAAAGAAAAAATTATGGGAAATCTTATATTGTAACTTTTAATGAAATATATTTTATAAGAGTTTTTTTACTTTTTTTTTATACTGCATATATAGACTGTCTTTATTCTCAGTGGGAAAAAAATACGGGATACAAAATAGAGAAAACGTTGTATGAAAAATAGTATGAAAAAGTATATATAAACAAATCGAGAATTTTTTTGAAAAATTATAACCATAGATGAAATGGTTGAAAACTAGACGAACAGAGCATAAAGATATTTGAAAAACCGATGTAGTTCTAGTGCAATACATTAAAAAATAACCATAAATAAATACAAATGGCTGAGCACTAAAAAAAAGCCCATCTGATTAAATAAAAAAAAAATAAATCTGCTAGAGACTTGGGTGGGGTGCTAGACGAGGTTCCCATTATTTGCTTGCAATATCAAAATTGACGTAAGTACTGAGAACGCAGTGCTTAGTGTTCAATTTGAGGAGAAGCCCGTGTTATTTATAACCGCGGGGCGTTAGGAAGGACTTATAGCAAACATTCATCCCAGCATCCACCTGGGTAAACCTTAAATTCAAATGGGAATCATTATATATAAACAGGCAAACAACTATTACAACCTAGGGTAATAATGTGGGTTTTCCAATGTATGGAGTTCCGAAAAAGTGGGCTAATATTTGGGGACAGCTTAATATAGGTCTACAGCGTGCAATGTGCATGTATGCAATAATTGGCCAAACACTTAGAAGGAAAAGTAAAATGAGGTTCCTACCTATAGCTTTATATAAAAAAAGTTGTATAGCTGAATTTACTGGAACGCTGGTTTCTGTTAATGAGGAATCCATTTCTGGAACCTTTATCTGTTAGTCCTCAGCATTAACACCTTTACTTCTTTGCATCATTCCTGCTGGCTAGTACAATGGTAACGCGCTGGCTTCGCATTCACGAGGTCGAAAGATCGGTTCCCTTCCAAGACAGAGAGTTTAAGCTGTTTCCTGGCAGGTACTGCTGAGGTTGGGCACCACAGTGGGGGGTTGGGGCTTGCCCCGGCTGACAAATATCCATTGTATAATGGAAATAAAGGTTGTTATTGTGAGTCCAACGGTATATCCACTAGGCACCGAGGGTATTTTTATGAAAACACAGGCAACAGAGTCTGATTAAGGTCATTACTACTATCAGGGGAGTTTAAAAAGTGCTAAAATGGGGTGAAAAATTAGCTCCTGAAGAATTGGGAAGCTCAAATTCTAACTTAACCTAACCTAACATTTCGTAGCTGTTGATAAAAGGCAGGTGCCAATTATTTATGAACTTACACATTTACCACAATTCAATATCTGACCCACCGTTTGGCAAGTAACTACATAGTATATATAGCTTATGCATTTTTGTCATAATTATTTCTGTAGTTATTACATTCCCATTGCTATTTATTTATCAAGCTATAGTAGTTTTGTCTGCTGTTTTGTGGGTTCCATGAAAAATTGGGACCTGCTTTTTATCAGCAGCAGAGAAAGGTTTGGTTATTTTATTTCTAGGGAAGGTTTGAAATTTTTCGTTTTTCATGAACTGTGAGAAGGAGGCTCAGGCTAGCTAAAATTCTGAAAGTCACTGATAATCTAAAAGAAAATCCGATAAGTCTGAGCCTCTGTTCTTTAAGGCATGCAATTTCCCTCCTCAGTGACGGAATTTCATCCATCAGAAACACTAGAAGTAGCGATTATCTCAAAACCAGTGTGCTACAAATTTTGGCAACTAGGCTCCAAGTTAATCACACTTTACAAGCATATGCATAATATTTTGCAGTGTATGCGCCATTCGACTGTTGTTACTCCTTCATTACCGACTTTTCACCCACTATTCTATATAAAGTATTTTTATCTGATGCAATGTCTTCATAGAAAGAGAGTGATACTTTAACAAAGGAGATCACGTATGACAAGTGATGCAACCCTCCCCTGTATTTTGCTCACAGAACGACAGTTGGTTTCACACAACCTTCAGCTATAACGTCATGTAGAGGGTAATAATGATGTCATATAAACTTTTCAAAGATATACAAGAGCGTCTGACGGAAAAAATAAACCCATGTACACAGCCAGGTGCCGTACAGTATCTCGCAGTATATCACTGCCACCGCTCACAGATGCCACGACAATTTCCTCTCATAAAATACTAAAGAGTATTGTCTTATCATAATGCACAACGTCTGCATAATTACACAAGATAACATCTAACAGGCGCATGCGCAGAATGTAAATAAAAAAGGCCTTCACTGCATTCCGCCGATTTTCACTAATTGCAAGAGCTTTACATAATTGTTACCTACTACACAACACACACACATCATGTTTCCTTGCGTCAACAACGGCACTCTCGTCATCATATCTTACAAAAAATCGGCAATATTCAGGTGGACCACAAACAAACAGGTCGAACGAAATCTTCTTTCAGATAGTGTTACAACCCCAAACAACCTTGTTACCCCCCTTTAACTACCAATAACTCAACTAAATCAGCGTTCACTTCAACCAATCAGCATTCACTTCTCCTCGAACAGCCAATCATAATGAAGTTTCTGGCCTTACCCTCGACCATACTTTGGCTGAGCGCATTAGTCCCAAGACCTCCCCACTGCTCGAGGTTTTAAATACCCGGGCAAGAACGCCGGCAGGCAGAGAACAGTTCCTATTCAGCGATCGTCACCACATACCAGTAGTATATTCCCCGTACCGGCTTTATGTCCACCTGAAGCTCCTTGTATTTCGTTTGTATAATCTTTATTGTGTATTAGTTTATTGCTCTCCTCCCAGTTTCCATTTCACTTTTCATATCAGTTAAAAGTTGTATTAATTATCATTATTATTTCCTTGTTGGTTTTTGTCTTTTTGTTAATCTATAGGTTTATATTTGTTAATTTATATTCATTAATTATTGATGTGTTTAGGTCTGCTTTTGTTAATCTGTAGGATTGTATATATTTGTCTGTTTTGTTAATGTGTAGGCTTGTAAAATCTCAGATTGTAATTCCTATTGTTTTAAATGAAATTGATATTACAATTATTATAAACTGTTCACCTTATTTCCATGCCCTTCACTATTTCGAGCCAAATTACGAGTCATTTAGCCATCGCCACCCGGTCATATATTAGCCCTGGGTCTGCGGCATGAAAAACTTAAATTTGGTATTTACCAGTCAGACCTGGGTGTAATAGATAAGATAAGATATAAGATATAAGATAAGAGATAGATAGATAGATAGATACATAGATTAGATAGATAGATAGATTAGATAGATAGTTAGATAGTT
Source organism: Halocaridina rubra (assembly GCA_037179515.1). Taxonomy (NCBI): domain Eukaryota; kingdom Metazoa; phylum Arthropoda; class Malacostraca; order Decapoda; family Atyidae; genus Halocaridina; species Halocaridina rubra. The sequence goes on along the minus strand of JAXCGZ010019418.1, from coordinate 31,110 downwards.
AGATAGTTAGATTAGATTAGATTAGATTACAGACAGACAGACAGACAGACAGACAGACAGACAGACAGACAGACAGACAGACAGACAGACAGACAGACAGACAGACAGACAGACAGACAGACAGACAGACAGACAGACAGACAGACAGACAGACAGACAGACAGACAGACAGACAGACAGACAGACAGACAGACAGACAGACAGACAGACAGACAGACAGACAGACAGACAGACAGACAGACAGACAGACAGACAGACAGACAGACAGACAGACAGACAGACAGACAGACAGACAGACAGACAGACAGACAGACAGACAGACAGACAGACAGACAGACAGACAGACAGACAGACAGACAGACAGACAGACAGACAGACAGACAGACAGACAGACAGACAGACAGACAGACAGACAGACAGACAGACAGACAGACAGACAGACAGACAGACAGACAGACAGACAGACAGACAGACAGACAGACAGAGAGATATTAGATTAGATTAGATTAGATTAGATTAGATTAGATTAGATTAGATTAGATAGATTAGATAGATTAGATAGATAAGATAGATAAGATAGATAAGATAGATAAGATAGATAAGATAGATAGATAGATAAGATAGATAAGATAGATAAGATAGATAAGATAGATTAGATAGATAAGATAGATAAGATAGATAAGATAGATAAGATAGATAAGATAGATAAGATAGATAAGATAAGATAGATTGATTGATTGATTGATTGATTGATTGATAGATAGATTGATAGATTGATAGATAGATAGATAGATAGATAGATAGATAGATAGATAGATAGATAGATAGATAGATAGATAGATAGATAGATAGATAGATAGATAGATAGATAGATAGATAGATAGATAGATAGATAGATAGATAGATAGATAGATAGATAGATAGATAGATAGATAGATAGATAGATAGATAGATAGATAGATAGATAGATAGATTAGATAGATAGATAGATAGATAGATAGATAGATAGATAGATAGATAGATTAGATAGATAGATAGATTAGATAGATAGATTAGATAGATAGATTAGATAGATAGATAGATAGATAGATTAGATAGATAGATATAGATAGATAGATAGATAGATAGATAGATAGATAGATAGATAGATAGATTAGATAGATAGATAGATAGATAGATAGATAGATAGATAGATAGATAGATAGATAGATAGATAGATAGATAGATAGATAGATAGATAGATAGATAGATAGATAGATAGATAGATAGATAGATAGATAGATAGATAGATAGATAGATAGATAGATTAGATAGATAGATAGATAGATAGATAGATAGATAGATAGATAGATAGATAGATAGATAGATAGATAGATAGATAGATAGATAGATTAGATAGATAGATAGATAGATAGATAGATAGATAGATAGATAGATAGATAGATAGATAGATAGATTAGATAGATAGATAGATAGATAGATAGATAGATAGATAGATAGATAGATAGATAGATAGATAGATAGATAGATAGATAGATAGATAGATAGATAGATAGATAGATATAGATAGATAGATAGATAGAGATAGATAGATAGATAGATAGATAGATAGATAGATAGATAGATAGATAGATAGATAGATAGATAGATAGATAGATAGATAGATAGATAGATAGATAGATAGATAGATAGATAGATAGATAGATAGATAGATAGATAGATAGATAGATAGATAGATAGATAGATAGATAGATAGATTAGATAGATAGATAGATAGATAGATTAGATAGATAGATAGATAGATAGATAGATAGATAGATAGATAGATAGATAGATAGATAGATAGATAGATAGATAGATAGATAGATAGATAGATAGATAGATAGATAGATAGATAGATAGATAGATAGATAGATAGATAGATAGATAGATAGATATAGATAGATAGATAGATAGATAGATAGATAGATAGATAGATAGATAGATAGATAGATAGATAGATAGATAGATAGATAGATAGATAGATAGATAGATAGATAGATAGATAGATAGATAGATAGATAGATAGATAGATAGATAGATAGATAGATAGATAGATAGATAGATAGATAGATAGATATAGATAGATAGATAGATAGATAGATAGATAGATAGATAGATAGATAGATAGATAGATAGATAGATAGATAGATAGATAGATAGATAGATAGATAGATAGATAGATAGATAGATAGATAGATAGATAGATAGATAGATAGATAGATAGATAGATAGATAGATAGATAGATAGATAGATAGATAGATAGATAGATAGATAGATAGATAGATAGATAGATAGATAGATAGATAGATAGATTAGATAGATAGATAGATAGATAGATAGATAGATAGATAGATAGATAGATAGATAGTAGATAGATAGATAGATAGATATAGATAGATAGATAGATAGATAGATAGATAGATAGATAGATAGATAGATAGATAGATAGATAGATAGATAGATAGATAGATAGATAGATAGATAGATAGATAGATAGATAGATAGATAGATAGATAGATAGATAGATAGATAGATAGATAGATAGATAGATAGATAGATAGATAGATAGATAGATAGATAGATAGATAGATAGATAGATAGATAGATAGATAGATAGATAGATAGATAGATAGATAGATAGATAGATAGATAGATAGATAGATAGATAGATAGATAGATAGATAGATAGATAGATAGATAGATAGATAGATAGATAGATAGATAGATAGATAGATAGATAGATAGATAGATAGATAGATTAGATAGATAGATTAGATAGATAGATTAGATAGATAGATTAGATAGATAGATAGATAGATAGATAGATAGATAGATAGATAGATAGATAGATAGATAGATAGATAGATAGATAGATAGATAGATAGATAGATAGATAGATAGATAGATAGATAGATAGATTAGATAGATAGATTAGATAGATAGATAGATAGATAGATTAGATAGATAGATAGATAGATAGATAGATAGATAGATAGATAGATAGATAGATAGATAGATAGATAGATAGATTAGATAGATAGATAGATTAGATAGATAGATAGATTAGATAGATAGATAGATTAGATAGATAGATAGATAGATAGATAGATAGATAGATAGATAGATAGATAGATAGATAGATAGATAGATAGATAGATAGATAGATAGATAGATAGATGGATGGATTAGATGGATGGATTAGATGGATGGATTAGATGGATGGATTAGATGGATGGATTAGATGGATGGATTAGATGGATGGATATAGATGGATGGATTAGATAGATGGATTAGATAGATAGATAGATGGATAGATAGATAGATAGATAGATTAGATAGATAGATAGATAGATTAGATAGATAGATAGATTAGATAGATAGATAGATAGATAGATAGATAGATAGATAGATTAGATAGATAGATAGATAGATTAGATAGATAGATAGATAGATTAGATAGATAGATAGATAGATTAGATAGATAGATAGATAGATTAGATAGATAGATAGATAGATAGATAGATAGATAGATTAGATAGATAGATAGATAGATTAGATAGATAGATA
>JAXCGZ010019418.1:0-17500 GCA_037179515.1 Halocaridina rubra | reverse complement strand
CGATTCTTTCTTCTGTGTCCTTACTGAGTCATCCTTATATAGCTATAAATATATTGTACTTGAATTAATACTTGAATAAATCCCGTTTCGTCAGTGTAGAGATTTTTCTGTTTAATGAACATAGTTATCCACTCTACGGAAACGGATATTGATGATGACTTAAAAATCCGGTTCTTCTGTTTCCATAGTGGACCTTCTTAGACATAATTAAATCTGATTGGGACCTGTAACAATATTGATACCTGAATCATTCCTGATTCAAATTAAGTTTTCTCTTCCATCAATAAATACAAGTTCTAGCCCATCCCTAAGTCATGAAATTAAAAAAGTTCTTATAATTAATTCACATTCCTTGTGATAATTAGACCTAAATGATACCTGGTATCATATCAATATCTGAATCATTCCCGTTTCGTACAAGTTTATTCTCGTCTATCAATTAATGCACATGTTACAGCCCACCAGAAGGTTTAGATATTAATAAATTATTCTACTTATTCCACGTTTCTCTAATGGATATTTTTTTGATCATATTTTTACACCTGTATGATACCTATAACAAAATTAATACTTGACGCGATATCTTTTCTTCATTGCATACTCTTTTCTATCAATCATTTACAATTCATTTTGGTCCCTTGAGGTCACAAAGTTAACAAATACTTAAATATTATTCCATTACTTTCTCTAACAACCATTCTCTGCCATTTTTACACCTGTATGATACCTGTAACTACATCAGTATCTGAATTAATCCCATTTCGTTGGAACTTTGATCTTTTCTGTTTTTTAATGCAAGTTCTAAGCCAGTCTTAGTTCATAACACTAACTGTATATTTCAAATGGGCATTTGTTGCCATCTTTATACTGTATGGTACCTGTAGCAATATTAGTATAATACTTGAATCAATCCCGTTTCGTCCATTCTGTCTTCTCTCAATTAATACAAGTCATAATCCACCCTGAGTGCCTAATGGCACGTACGAAACGCTACTCAGACTTCTGAATATGTATGTCAAGATGTTGAATCTCAGTTTAATGACTCTCTTAATACCGTCATTGCTAGTCACCCCATATACGTTGCATAGTAAACAGTACTTAATGAAAAGGGCTGAAGGCACCCTCAATACCTTTTGATCCAGTTATTTGTCAACTCTTCTAGAAGTAATATTCAATTATGTTTTTCAACAAGAAAAGAATTTTCATATTAAATGCAGTCTCTAGATATGAATATCATGTATAGCAAATAAGGGACGTAACCCAATAATATGAATATATTTTTTAATAGGTCTAGTTTATTTTTATTTATCAATCTTCTCAATTTTTCTTACTGACTGTGTTGCCTTCATCCTAATATGTTATTCCCCTACTCATATGGGGTCCCTTCTTACTAGCTACTGGGTGACTAGTGTCTGTATCAAGTTCCAAGTTTTAAGAAGGAATGATATTTTTCCTAACCCAATACATAAGTGGTTTTCAACAAAAGGGCGCGTCCCCTGCAAAGTAATTTTGTTGTATATAATTATTGTGTAAAAAAAAAAAAAAAAAAAAAAAAGACAAACATACCCTCTTTTCGATCATTTTTCCCCTCACTATCTAGAAAGGACTTTGACAAGTATTTGTTGCATATCCGGAGGAGATGGGAAACCTGTAGGAGAGATGAAGCAACTACTTGAGGCGGTGCGTTAGAAAACAATTAAGAACAGTTGTTCTACACTGATCAGGGCTTGGTACAGGCGTCGACGTAAGCTGGCTTGCTCCCTAAATGTCTGGATTCAATAATGGCTTAATGTATTAATGTCAATACCCTCAGCAGTAGTAGACCCATGTATATTCCATGAAAGTGATTTAGACTGTTTGATATATCATTCCTGGTTTCATATGGAAAGTCATATGACTTTTCTAGCACTATCTAATACAGTATATGACCTCTCTAGGCACTAAATTTATATGACCTCCCTAGGCACTATATGATAAGTTATAAGACCTCTCTTGGCAGTATCAGTGTATACAGTTCCTTGATATTTTTTTTTCGCTGTTATTAAAGTTTCCAACTCTTTCAAAAACATTTCAACTAATGTTTAAGTTAGTATTTTCATCACATTGCAGAGAAAATAGTACTGTTAAGAAAAGTCTGTAAGACTACTAGGGGAACAAGCCAGCTCAAGTCAGTGCCGGATCTAAGGCTAGATCAATCGGAAGGGTTGGAGTCAAATAGGACATCCGAGCCATAAAGCTGCACTGGCGCAGTTATTCACATCCACTGTGTGTAGGTCCAAAGGAGAGGATCAATGGACTACAACTAGAATTTCCTTAAGAAAAAGAGGAATATATATGAACACTATATAATAATCATATTTCAATCTTACGCATTTAATTTGTCTTTACAAATATAAAAGTGTAATTCCACTTTTTTTTTATTTCAGATTCTTAATTTTTTTTTTTAACCTTTAGGCCTCTACTACCTAAAGGTGTCATCTTATCTTATTTTTATTTTCACCACATTTCAGAAGTAATTTTAACAGTATTCTCTGTTGTCTGTAACTGCAATGTACTTGATATATTACCTATAAATGTCTTTAAATATCAAACTAATTATCTATCTATGCTATTCTAACACATAAATATTACAGTAGATAGATAAATAATTTGTTCGTTTATATATATATATATATATATATATATATATATATATATATATATATGTGTGTGTGTGTGTGTGTGTGTGTGTGTGTGTGTGTGTGTGTGTGTGTGTGTGTGTGTGTGTGTGTGTGTATTAGAATGGCATATAAACTAATTATCTATCTATCTATCTCTCTCTCTCTCTCTCTCTCTCTCTCTCTCTCTATATATATATATATATATATATATATATATATATATATATATATATATATATATATATATATATATATATATATATATATATATATATATATATATATATAAATATATATATATATATATATATATATATATATATATATATATATATATATATATATATTAGAATAGCATATAAACTAATTCTCTATCTATCTATCTATCTATCTATCTACTGCAATACATACATATATATATATATATATATATATATATATATATATATATATATATATATATATATATATATATATATATATATATATTTATATATATATTTATATATATATATATATATTTATATATATATATATATATATATATATATATATATATATTATATATATATATATTGTCCTTGTATTTTCTAATCTACTTTTGTATTCCAAGTCTACCTGTTAAATTGAGATCAATTTAACAGGTAGATTAGAGTGAAGGCAGTAATTAATAGTAATGAAAACATCGAAGCTTAGGTTATATTAGGTAAAACTGAATTAAACTTAGGTAACTGAACAATATATTTTCAATGCAGGAATTTCATCTGAGATTGAGGGAGAGATCCCTGAATTTTTATACAGGCAGTAAGTGATTGATTAATGAACTGCGTATTCTGCGTTTACGTATATATTCTAATTTATATACAGGCAGTGAATGACAGATTGATGAACTGCGTATTCTGCATATATATTCCAATTTATATACAGGTAGGGAGTGACTGATTAATGAACTGCGTATTCTGCGTCTGCGTATATATTCTAATTCATATTCATACAGTGAGTGAGAGTTGAATGAAGTACGTATTCTGCGTCTACGTATATATTCTAATTTTAATTGCTTAATGAAGCACTTTAAGTATTTTGAATCTAAGTACGTAATGTAAACCTGATTGCCTGCTCTATGTATTTTCGAGTTACTCACATATTCCGACTTTTAAATGCAACATCCTACGTAATCTGAATTTAAACACTATACATGAGACAGAATGTCTTCAGTATTTGGAGTCTACATGAATATTTTTATCATATTCCCTGCTAAAGCGGTTTACATTTTCTGATTTTTTTTTTTACATACATGATGCAATTTTGACTGCTTAGAGCATTACAGATATTAAGTCTATTTATATATTCAGTGTCTGCTTGCTTAATGCCGAGTCATACTTATTCTGATTCTATAAAAAATGACTCTTTAATGCTCTGCATATTCAGATTATATTTAAGTATTCTGAACTTGATCATCTAATGGAGTGAAGTTTGTATTCTGAATAAAAATTGTTACGGAAGTCATTGCTTTTAGTATAGTTATAGAGAGAGAGTGCTATTGCTCAATGGAGCATCTTACGTATTCTAAATTTAATTACTCACTGGGAGTGACTCTCACGTCATATGAAATTGATTCTGTATACGTATTCTGAGTCTAATATTCAACTAATAATCCTACGTATTCTGACTTTATTAAATCGGTGTGAGTGATTCCTTAAAGTACTACGTACTTTGAAGCCAATTTTATATTTTGTGCCCAAAGCTTATTAGAGCAGTCTACTTTTCCTGGATCTGTCCACACGTTGTGACTGAGAGCTTAGTTCTACATATTTAAAATCTATTTACGTATTTGAGTCTATTTTTTTTTCTTTTTTTCTATAAATGTGACACCAGGACGGGCCAAAAAATGATAATATAAAACAGCCCTCATCGGGCCTGCGCACGAAGAATACATGAAGTGAAGAGAAACAGAGATGGGGAGTGCTGTGACTTGTCAGATGTGAAGGGATAATAAGAGATGTATAATGAATACCCAAGAATATTCAATGTTGATATAGACATAGAAAAAGAATCGTAACTGGAGGAAGACTTAACATCGAACTGTCTTGGGCAGTCCTATTTAAGTTCAAATTATCTTCAGCTGTAGTATCGCAACGGGCGGTTGAAGCCATGGTCCAACCGACTACTAGTAGTAATTGCTTATTAAGTAGTTCTATGTAGGACATTCAATAAGATAATCAGACCCAGAATACGCGGAGACGCTCAATATATCATACGCATTCTGCGTCTGCCAGCTAGTACAGTGGTAACGCGCTGGCTTCGCATTCACGAGGTCGAAAGATCGGTTCCCGTCCAAGACCGAGAGTTTAAGCTGTTTCCTGGCAGGTACTGCTGTGGTTGGGCACCACAGTGGGGGGGTTGGGGCTTGCCCCGGCTGACGAATACCCATTGTATTGTAATGGAAATAAAGGTTTATTATTACTAGAGCGTCTTAGATATTCTGAATTTAAACACGTATCGTGACTCTGATGGCTTAATATAATGCGCTACGTACTTTGAAGCCATTTACATGTTCCGACTTTAATTACCTGATAGATCGCACTACGTATTCAGAGTCCCTCTACAGTATCTGAATATGTATAGCAGAGTAGTGAATTAGAAATGGTTTCTGAATCTGCTATCTGATAATGGATTCATTACAAGTGATTTGCTGATCATAATTTGTTATTATGCTCAGAGAAGTTAGAATCAAAGTAGACTTGATCTTCCAGTTTCTATATGTCTGCCTGTCCCTTTGTATGTATGCATGTCTGCCTATCTCTCTCTCTCTCTCTCTCTCTCTCTCTCTCTCTCTCTCTCTCTCTCTCTCTCTCTCTCTCTCTCTCTCTCTCTCTCTCTCTCTCTCTCTCTCTCTCTCTCTCTCTCTCTCTCTCTCTCTCTCTCTCTATATATATATATATATATATATATATATATATATATATATATATATATATATATATATGATCATGTAAACACATTAACATATGTGAAAACGGTTCGGGGAAAAATGAGTTATATATATATATATATATATATATATATATATATATATATATATATATATATATATATATATAATATATATATATATAATTTGAAGCTCAAAGTCAGTGAAAGAACTGTACCTTAGGAACTTAATCTCGATGACATAAGTGTGTGTGTGTGTGATTACCTAATTGTGATTACCTAATTGTGTTTACGGGAAAGAGCCCAAAGCTCGTATCTTCCCGTCTCCTGATCGGTTCCATTTTTAGACTTAGTGATACTTATCATACCTGTCCTTAAAACTATGGATTGAGGTAGCATTAACTACCTCCTCGCTTAGCGAATTCCAATTATCAACTACTCTTACACTGAAAAAGTATTTCCTTACATCCTGCAAACAAGTTTTCTTCCGAAGCTTCAAACTATGACCTCTAGTTCTAGAGCCAGCCATATCGAAATATCGATCCCTATCCACTCTATCATAACCATGAAGGAATTTAAAGACTGTCACCATATCCCCCCTTACTCTTCTAGCTTCGAGTGATGGCAAGTCTAATTCCCTCAGCCTCTCATCATAACCGAGATTGCGTATTTCTGGCACCAGTTTCGTGGCATGTCTTTGAACTTTTTCAAGCTTAGCTATGTGCTTTTTCAAGTGCGGATTCCAAAAGGGGGCTGCATATTCGAGTTTTGGCCTCACATAGGTTACATAAATATTTCTGAACATTTCCTTGTCCATGTGCCTGAAGGCTACCCTTACATTTGATAAGAATGCATATGCTGCCCTTACTACGCCATTTATATGTATTTCTGGAGACAAATCTGCCAATATGTTTACTCCTAGATCTCTCTCATTTTCTGTCTCCTGAAGCTGTACTCCAGCCACCGAGTAGTCAAGCTTGGGCCTTCTTGCACTTGTACCCATTCTCATTACCTTACATTTTGAGGTATTGAATTTCATTAGCCACTTTTCTGACCACTCATGCAGATTATTTAGATCCTCCTGAAGTTCTCTACCATTGTTCTCGTTTTTTACTTTCTTCACAATCTTTGCATCATCTGCAAACATATTCATGAATGAATTTACAGACTCTGGTAGGTCATTTACATATACAAGGAACAAAAGTGGCCCTAAAACTGAACCCTGTGGAACTCCACTACTAACTCTTCTCCATTCAGACACTGAGTGTCTTACTCTAACCCTCTGTTCCCTTCCTTCTAAGTAAGTTTTTATCCATTCCAAGACATTTCCACCTATTCTAGCCATTGATTGCAGCTTCCTAATAAGTCTCCCATGTGGAACAGTGTCAAACGCTTTCTGGAAGTCTAGGAATATGCAATCTGCCCAACCCTCTCTTTCCTGTAAGATTTGGCTTACCTCATCATAAAATTCTAATAAGTTTGTTACTGTTGATCTTCCTTCTCTGAAGCCATGTTGCCTCACTGACAAAAAGTTGAAGGATTCCAAGTGAAGAGAGATATGTTTCCTTAGTAGTTTCTCCATAAGTTTGCAAACTATGCTGGTCAAGGAAACTGGTCTATAGTTCAGAGCCGTATCCCTCCTTCCCTTTTTGAAGATAGGTATCACATTTGCTTGTTTCCAGCATCTTGGAATCTCCCCCGACTCCAATGACTCCTTAAATATGATACTTAGTGCCACTGATATTGTGTTTGCGCATTTTTTAAGCACATGAGGGGATATGTCATCAGGACCTGTAGCTTTATGAACATCTAAATCCATCAGCGCCTTGCATACCTCTGTGGCTGTAAGGTTGATGTTCTCTAATACCGGCCCTTGAGCTTCTATCACTGCAATCTGAGGGGGTGGGGTATTTTCTACTGTAAATACTGACTGAAACTCCTTGTTCAATTCTTTGCAGATCTCTTCGTCCGTCTCAGTGATGCTTCCATCCGCTCTCTTTAGCCTTAAAACCTGTTCTTTTACCTTCAGTTTTCCTCTGATAAAGCTGTGGAAAAGCTTGGGATTTTCTTTAGCCTTCCTGGTGATGTCCCTCTCATAATCTTTCTCTGCCTCTCTCCTTTTACTTAGGTAGTCATTTCTTGCTCTTTTGTAGGTTTGCCAGGCATTTATGTTTTTTCTCCTCCTATACCTTTTCCAGCATTTGTCTCTCCACTCCTTAGCTCTTTTACACCCATTATCGAACCATTTCTCTCTGGCATGAATTACACCTACTTTGGTGACAGGTATGCAGCAATCTACTATCTTCCCATATTTCTCACAAAAGATGTCATACATTTCTTGTACAGATTTGTTGTAAAATAAGGTTCTCCAGTCAATAACTGCAAAAAGCTCATTCATTTTGATGTAATCTCCTTTCTGATAGTTCCTCCTCATGTCCTCAGTGCCTCTACTCTCAGGAAGAATGTCTTCAATGATATACTCCATCAACAACACACAGTGGTCACTCTTTCCAATTGGTGGTTCATACTCAATATTTTCAATATCCAACACATTATCTGTGAACACCAGATCAAGTAGTGATGGCTCATCCCCACCCCTGGCTCTTGTTGGTTCCATTACATGTTGGTGTAGGAAATTCCCTTGTACGCAATCTAGGAATCTTGCCCCAAAGGAGTCCTCACCACTGTGTGGGTCAAGATTTATCCAATCTATCTCTTTATGATTAAAGTCTCCCATAATCAAAATCCTACATTTTTTCTCCCGCGCCATGTTAACAACTGAGTTTATGACTTCAATCGTACCTATATGACTTTCCTCATAAATTTCAAGCCTATTTTGGTTCCTTGGTGGGTTGTATACAACAGTTATTATAATGCTCTCTGACCCAGTATTTATGCGAGCAACAAGAAATTCCCTGAACTCACTTTCTATAGCCAAGTTTATCTCTTCAGCTTGAATCCTCTCACTTATGAGCAGTGCTATCCCTCCACCAGTCCTCTCAGATCTTTCGACCCTTAGTATTCTGAAGCCCTTAGGAAAAACTGTGACACTGTTTATGTCCTCACTCAACTTAGTCTCTGTAATTGCTACTATATCTGCCTTACTGTTGTGAATCCTATCTTTTAATTCTACTGCCTTACCAGCTAATCCATCAGCATTTGTGTATAACAATCTTAATGAGGCCCCATCCCCTGATCTTCTGTCATTATCTTCTTTATCTCCCCTGTGTGTGTGTGTGTGTGTGTGTGTGTGTGTGTGTGTGTGTGTGTGTGTGTGTGTGTGTGTGTGTGTGTGTGTGTGGTGTGTGTGTGTGTGTGTGTGTGAAATAAAGCAAAACTGATGCAATAAGAAGTATATTTGTATTTCAGGGTCAATGTATCGTTAATATTTATCGACTGATAACGCGGAATGTATTGCATACAGAAGATTCAAGAACATTATCCATAAGGAAAACTAATAAATCTATTTTTTCATATGCAAGAATTCTATCATTGGAAGCAGCTGCACTCTCTCAGAGAGAACATGTTTTTATTATTTACATTAAGCGAAATATGCAAGAGATTTCTCGTCCCACTAATCTGTTAATATTACATTGTGCCTTCGCTTTCCATTGTGGACCGCGGCAGCGTAGTGGAAAGAGCATTCGGCTCGGTGAGTGACAGACCCGAAATCAAGCCCTCCGTGAGGCATTAGGAAGGACATTCAACCATAATTCCCCAGCTCCAACCTGTCTGTCCTACTCCCATAATGGGGACTAATAATGGCACATGAAACGACACACAAACTCTGCTTCCCATAGTTCATTCTCTCTTAGCATTTTCTTCTTCCTCTCTCTTGTGGCGGGGATCAAGAATACCACTCCCGTGTTCCCCTGTGTGTAGCAAAATTCAACTAGGTGGGGTGGAGCAAGGAAACTGGTAATCCCCATCGTTTGTATGTTTCTCCCGTGAAGAGTCAAGGCATACGCATGGGTTTGGTGGGATAAATCCAACCAGAACCCTACAATTATATATATATATATATATATATATATATATATATATATATATATATATATATATATATATATATATATATATATATATATATAATCACATATATCTTATAAGGGTGTGGCTGAGTCAAAGCAAAGAGCTTGACTCATTGCGGGAGGATAATATAAAGGACAGAATTCTTAGTCCCTTCAATCCACCCCATTTAGTCGACTTTTATGACACGCACGGGAACACGGAAAAGGAATTCTTGCCCTATAACTTAAATATCTTTTATTATCAACACCAACACAAATATTCAAGAGACTTTTTCTATCTTCACAAGGGGTCACTGTTTCTTACTAGCTTCTTGCAAATTAGCGTTGGCTTCTGCTCAGACTCTTATGGCTGTATGCCCTTACTGACGCCAACCCTTTCCATTCATTATTGGCTTGCTCAATCAGTGAATAGATTCATAACTTACATCTATTTTTTTTCACTTTTTATGTGTTACTACTAATCCCCATCCAATCGAATGGTTTGAGCTGGGGTATTAGGATTGGATACCCTTCCTAACTCCCCAAGATGGGTTCGAACACAGGTTTGTCACATTCCAAATAAAGATCTCTAGCTACTGCGCTACTGCGGTCCCCTAATATCATATATATATATATATATATATATATATATATATATATATATATATATATATATATATATATATATATAAACTTCCTTTTATATAAAACCTTACATTTTTATGAAAAAAATACTTGAGATATCGATACTCCGTTTACATTGTTCTATACTTCCTGGCATTATATATATATATATATATATATATATATATATATATATATATATATATATATATATATATATATATATATATATATATAATATTGCCCTCACCCATGATTAGAACCTAAGGTACACTGACGATTCAATAATTTACACAAGACGCTACAGGCTATGCCACTGAAGACCTTAAAAAAAAAGGTAGGTGACCTTTCTGCTAAATGCTAGATAAAGGAATGAAAAAATTTTACTTAAAATTTTTGTTTTATTTACTCTCACCTCCTAACATAAAGAAAGACATTCAGCAATGCGTGTTAATTTCCTGCTGAAGCAGTTAGCAGAAATGCTTCCTACTTCTGTAAGACTTTCCGTGGCACACTCGGTAACACCCTTTGTAAAGTAATGGATAATCAGTATTCTTTAAGTTCGAATCTTTGTTATTTATACGTTTGTACAGACATCGTAATAACTCATTACTAAATCTGACCAACTCATTTTTTGATTTTTCAATTACTTAATCATCAACATATAATTGGGTGGGGTACTTTTTGGCGCCGCTTCTTTGGCGCTGCTCTTTTGGCACTAAGCAGTTTTGGCGTTGCCATTTTGGCACTAAGCTAAGCTTTCCTAGCCAAAACAGCTTTGTCAAAAGGATACCGTTAAAACAGTTTAGCACTAAAAGGACGGCGCTAAATAGTTCCATTTTGCATATAGTTACACACACACACACACACACACACACACACATATACACACACACACACACACACACACACACACACACATATATATATATATATATATATATATATATATATATATATATATATATATATATATATATATATATATATATATATATATATATATATATATATATATATATATATATATATACACAATCGCTACATTCCTACTGCGAGATGGGTGGCGGAGTAAAAGCACAGACATTCACCAGAGGCTAATATACTTCGATCACTCTTCTTAGCTCCGTGGGGATAAAGTGTGTCCATGTTCCCACAACCATCTTACTTGGGTCAACTACAGAGTAAGTGGGCAAGATTCTTCTGCCATGAGACCAGATTGCCGCATATAATGATTGACCAAAAAAAAAAAAAGTAATGATTGTTATCAATATGAACAAATAAGGAAATATTGGTCGTTATGTAAATAATCTTTTCCGGCACAATTTTTACACTTGAATATATAACAAAATAAAAATGGAAAAATTCCAGAGTTTTCCTACGACGCTATTCTCTTGATATAACAATATTATGTACCTCGAAATACACATGACTTTGTATAATAACATCAAAAGATATATTTACGAGAGTTTCAGCTTCAATATCATGTTTTTAACTACACCCTCTTATACTTTAAAACATACGATAGAGTGTATTATTAACACACAAACACACACACACACAATAGTTTTTAGTCTCTCGCGGCACTACAGCTGATAGATCTTATGGACTTCAGTAGGACTGTCCAGGTCAGTTCGAGGTTAAATCTTCCTTCAGTTACGGTTCTCTTTCTATGCCTACATCAACACCGAATATTTTTGGATATTCGTTACACACCTCTTATTATCCCTGCACATCTGACAAGTCACAACACTTGCCATCTCTATTTCTTTACATATTGTTTTCTTCGTGTCCAGGCCCGATGAGGGCCGATTTATTAAAAAAAATTTTGCCCGTCTTGGCGTCATAATCATAAAAAAATATTCTTTATAAACCATATGAAACCCTTTTTAATGCATAAATATTGCGTATTATTATCATGAATAATACGGGCTGTCCAATTTCTCATCCAAATAAACAACTAAGAAAAATAGAAACAAACAAATAAAAATAAATAATATAAATAATTCTGTTCCGGTTTTACGTCACGGACTCCCTTTTCTACCAAGGGCTAGGACGGTTGCCTTCTTGAGAAGGACTTGTTTTGGCAGATGTAATCGTTACCCTGAGTACATGCCCTTGCTAACCTCAGACCGTGACGGGGCTCGAACCCTCGATCTGACGCCTCAAAGTCGCGGACGCTACCGCTTGAGCCACGGTGACTAAAATAAATAATTAATTACATAATTAACAGTACAATTGTTGTTATATGACGTTTTATTAGGCACTATCATTCCCTATTATAGGGGTGGACACAAGCAGGTTGGAGCTTCGGTATTAAAGCTGAATGCAATTCCAAAGATCCCGAGGTGGGCTCGATAGCGGGTCTGTCACATTCCGATTTGAGGGCTCTAAACATTGCGCTACCAAAATAAAACTATGACCTCTAGTTCTAGAGCCAGCCATATCAAAATATCGATCCCTATCCACTCTATCATAACCATGAAGGAATTTAAAGACTGTCACCATATCCCCCCTCACTCTTCTAGCTTCGAGTGATGGTAAGTCTAAGTCCCTCAGCCTCTCATCATAACTGAGATTGCGTATTTCTGGCACCAGTTTCGTGGCATGTCTTTGAGCTTTTGTGTGTGTGTGTGTGTGTGTGTGTGTGTGTGTGTGTGTGTGTGTGTGTGTGTGTGTGTATATATATATATATATATATATATATATATATATATATATATATATATATATATATATATTATATTGATATTATCATTTCAGTTGGTGCTTCTCTGAAATTTCATCTGTCTTTCCGTTTCGCGGAATTACTTCTTCCATGAAATTTATTTTTATGTTTATCTTGGACAACCAGTCTATGGAGATAGTGGAAGAGGGTGTTTGACTCGGATATTGTTTTCCCTTAAGCTATTGTCCTGGAACATATGAGTAATTCCGTCCGACATTTAGTACCGAAGAACAAAAGGTAGGAAAAAGTTATTCAGAGAGAGAGAGAGAGAGAGAGAGAGAGAGAGAGAGAGAGGAGAGAGAGAGAGAGAGAGAGAGAGAGAGAGAGAGAGGAGAGAGAGAGAGAGAGAGAGAGAGAGAGGAGGAGAAGAGAGAGAGAGAGAGAGAGAGAGAGAGAGAGAGAGAGAGAGAGAGAGAGAGAGAGAGAGAGAGAGATAAAATAGCCAGAAACACGGGGGAAAAAGAAAAGATAATTATCTTAGTTTATAGTTTTAACCAATTGTTCTAAAAATGCTGACCGATATACAGATAATATGAAACTTATTTTCATGCTGATCATTCGTTTTTAAAAGCTTTCTTTGAATGTGTAACCATGGAACTCCTGGAATCTCAGAATTTTATACTGAATGAAAATTACACTGATTTGATATTTTTGAAGGCTGACAAGACAAAGATGAATTAGGTATGTGCTGAGGAGGGATGAGAGGATTGCTGGAAGAGGGATGCTGAAAATGGAGCTCACAAAGCGATTGTGGAATAGGTGAGGGAGGACATGATGCTGATAATAACGATCCTGTATGGAGTATTGCTATTACTACTTTATTATTAACATTAAATTGTAAACATATTATAACAGTATGATTATTGATATTATAATTTTATACGTATCTTTTAACTCAAGGTAGTCTTCATTTTCTGTTCACTTTTTGCTTAATTACATGTCTGTTTATAAGTGTACTGTTATTTTTGTAAAGGAATAGCCTTGTATAAAATTGGAAATAAATGTTTGTTTGTTTGTTTGTTGCGACGTAGGAGTACGTGGGAGATAGGTCAATATGGACATGATTGATCCGCTGTGGTGAGCCTTGATGGAAGAAGCCGAAAGATGTGACATCATGATAAACACTTCGCCACTGTATAATACATCTGTTTTTATAGAATCCCTAGATGCCTTAATCTAGAGACGTACCAAGAAATGTTATTTCCTCGAAGTCCTAATCTAGAGACGTCCCAAGAAATGTTATTTCCTCGAAGTTTAATCCAGAAGAAAACCTAGACACATTGAAGGTACAAGACGGACAAGTAACTCTGGGAGTTTTAAACGACTCACGTAATTCTTCCTCTTAAGTCCTTCAAAACTTCTAGAGCTAAGAAGGAGAGATCGTTTATCATTTCCTAATGTGTCTCTTTTCAGTCCCCTGTTGATGTTTCTACTGCCTGTGACAGAGATGACTAAGTTTGTGTTGAGGTTATTAATGCTATTTGCCTATCGTGAAGTTGCTTATGATCCTTGCAGATGTTGTAGATGCTATCATTAGTGTTGCCTATGATCATGTTGTGTAAGTTTTTTGTAGTTGTTGCCATAGATGTTTTCATTGTTGTTCCTTTTGATGGTGTTGTTATTGTTATGAAGGATGTTTAATGTGATGATGATGGCTAAGTTTCTGGTCGATGTTATTAATGGTTGCCTGCGATGGAATTGGTCAAGTTTGTTGTGGATGTTAAAAATAATGTTGCTTGTGATGGTCTTAGTTAAGGTTGTTGTAGATATCATTATCATAACTGCCTAAAATGAAATTGGTTAAGTTTAATGTTGTTAATGCTGTTTGCCTGTAATGGTGTTGATGTTAGTTAAAGATGTTATTAATTATATTTTCTGTAAATTTGTTAGGGATATCTGTAGTACATATTAATGTTGTTGCCTGCAATGGAGGATTTTACCTTTGTTGCAGATGCTATTAAAGAGGTTGTGATGTTGCTGCAGTTTGTTGTAGATGCTATTAATGTTGCTCAATGTTGATTATATGATTCGACTTCTTGTTATCAATTGATGCAGTAAGTTAAATTGTTTCTGAAGGAATAGCATTAGAATATCAACATTTTTTTTCATTTTCTAATCTATCTCTATATTTTCATGTATAAACTGCTGTTTCAAAAGATCTACAAACATATTTACTACAGCAACAGGTAAAATCTGTGATAGAGCACTTGACTGCCCTTGTCTTATTCGGAGCTAATGAGTAGGCCCCTTCTTGACCCTATATACCTCATTTTGACCTCACTTAACCTTACTGGTCTGTCAGAGCCCACCACACGAAGGACACTACAAGCCTATCCTTACAATCTCCAAACATTTCTTACAAATATATTCTGTGAGAACCACCTCAAAGAATTCGAACTGTACATCTTCAGGGAGATGAGGGAACAACTCATTCGCCGAAGTGCACGATCGCGTATTCACTAGTGACACAGATCACATGGACATAGTCCCTAACAGGGTAATATAGTCCAACAAAAGCTCTCAGTTAAGTGAGTTTCTTGAAAAAAATAAACTTATTGCAAAAAGTCAACACGGTTTCAGGCCAAAATTATCAACTGAAACTGCCTTATTGAAAATATCAGATGAAATATACAAAAATATAGATAATAAGAAAATATCATTGCTACTACTACTCGATCTTTCTAAAGCTTTTGATAGTGTACACCATACCATCTTATTAGAAAAATGCAAAAAAATGAACATTGACCCAAGCTGGTTCGAGAACTATTTAAAAAACCGCTACCAGTCAGTCAGAATAAAAGATGTAGTTTCAAGTCGCAAGAAGGTATTGTTTGGGGTCCCTCAGGGATCAATCCTAGGACCTATACTTTTTCTAATATATGTAAACGATCTAGTAAAATATTTACCTGACTGTTATGTCATTCAATATGCTGACGATACTCAAATCTTAATTGAAGGAGAAATTAATGATTTAGAAAATATTATTCGTAGAGCAGAAGAAATTTTGTATATGGCTAAACGTTACTTTCTAAAAAATGGTCTGTTACTTAATGAAACTAAAACCCAATCTATTCTTATCGGATCCAGACAATTATTATCAGAAGTTGATGACAATCTTCATATAAATTTTAACGGTAATATCATTAAGCCAATGAACTCGGTAAAGAACCTAGGTGTCTATTTTGACCGTTACATGAATTTTGAAATGCATATAGATGAAATTTATAAAAAAGTAATGGGTACTCTAATATATCTAAATAGGGTAAAAGACTCATTTGAAACATCAACTCGTATAATAATTGTCCAGTCCTTAGCTATGAGTTTAATTAATTACTGTCTCAAAGTTTGGGGATGTACAAATAAGACTCAATTACAAAGAATGCAAAAGTTACAAAACTTTGCAGCACGAGTGGCTGTTGGCAATGTAAGAAAATACGAGCACATCTCTCCTGTTTTAAAAGATCTAGAATGGATAAAGATTAGAGATAAATATGTTTTTGATATATGTACCTTTGTTTTTAATATAATAAGAAACAATCTTCCTGATTGCTTGTATAATTTTTCTACAGTAAGCTCAGTTACCGGGTTAACTACCCGTCAAGGGGAAGATTTATTAGTACGAAGGTCTAAAACTGATATTGGCTCAAGAGATATAAACATTCGTGGACCTCATTTATATAATCAGCTTCCCAGAGAACTAAAAAATGCTGGTTCAGTGTATACTTTTAAATATAATCTTAAGAAGTTACTCTTAAAGGAAGATTTTACTTGTAAATTTTAATAGTACACCCATATTTGAATACCCAATGTACGTTGGAAATAAAGTCTTATTATTATTATAAAGTCTTATTATTACTTTTCTCAGGGATTGAAACAGCCCAAATAGACCACATCCCCCTGCTGGTGACATAGTCCAAAAAAAAAAAAAAAAAAAAAAAGATGAGACTGGCAAGATAGACCGTCTCCCAACTAGTGATATATACCAACGAAAACCCCTCCTCAAGGAGGTGAGACAGACCAGATAGGCCCCATCCCATCTAATAAGCCCCACATTTAACAACCCAAAGACGTCTCAGGGTCTCACTCTCCTACCCTCACCACAGCTCCTTGGCCCCATTAAGTAATTCCTATCCCCCCACAATCTCTCCTCCCTGCATCCTTTCCCTTGGCAGTCCTGGCGACAGGGAATGCATTGGAGAGATTTATTACTTACATTCCCGGCGTATATTATCCGGCTAAACGATTTTCTTTCTTCGCACGTCTCTTCATTTAGCGTTTGCCAGGAAGACATCACAGTGAGAGGATATTTAATCCATAAAAACCCTGATTATTCTTTTAACAAACAATGATTCTTATCCTATATAACTGAGGAAAGAATGTAATTAATTTACACGAAACTAAGTTTATTTTGAAGACAAATTATATATTTCCTAGTCTTATAAAGAGAGAGTATTTTTTTAAATGAGAAAATGAGAGTTCTTTACAAATGGAAGGAAAATATTTTCAGACACTTTCTTTCTAAAAAAAAGCTTCCTATTCTTTATACA